>JAJOOS010000694.1:0-87468 GCA_029582725.1 Solanum chiquidenum | reverse complement strand
GAACATAGAACAATCGACCTGTTGAAAAGTTCATAGTGAGACTCCAAACTTGTAAGTTGTGACCTTAGCCCGCCCCATCAGATTGGAGATGGATCTACGGCGGGTTCAGCTAAATCCATAGCTTTTAGCTCGAACTAAGTATACATATGCAAAAAGAGATAAAACATAAAGTTACCATTGAAGTTGTTTCAAATTTTCAAAAAGACACCGTAATTTTGCATGCGTCCTATTACCCCATAAAATTATTAAATACCCTTGTAAATAGACCATTTTGACTCATTTCCTCATCTATGAAGAAGCGCGTGATGCTCACCTTTTTGATCATTTTAATTAAATTTAAATATTAATAAAAGTGAGGATAATCCGACCCGAATCTTAAGAAAAACACTTCCATTTCTTTTCTTTTTTATTTTTCAAATTTTCTCTTATTTTCCATTGAAATTTGCTCCCACCCTCTTTAAAGAAAATCAAAATTGCGGCTAGGTCTTCATCTTCTTCATCAAATTAAAGTATGGCGTATGCGACAATGAAGCTGACAAAACCAGGGCTAGAGGGGCTCGAGAGAAGATTGATTAGGATCACTCTTTCTACCAAAAACGTTAAGAATCTTGAGAAAATGTGTATGGATTTGATCTGTGGTGCTAAGGACAGGAGATTAGAGTAAAGGGACATGTAGAAATGTCAACAAAGGTTCTTAACATTATCCCTAGGAAGTCTTGCTATGGAGAAGGCACAAATACATGGGACAAGTTTGAGCTTCGGATTCACGGGCGCGAATTGACCTTTTTAGCTCCCCAAATGTTGTCAATCAAATCACCATTGAACCTGTTGTCGAGGTTGATGTCACCATTGTTAATTCCTAGCTAAAAGTACTTGTTTGAAAAAATCTTCTCCAACAGCAAATTTGGGGAAGATGAAGTATTTAATTATTTAATTAGTAATTAATAAAGAAAACAGTTGAAATGTGGCATTTTTTAATTGGTTTTTGGCAGTTAAAATAGACCTTCACGCGTTGTTATTTGAGTGTTCACAAACATAGTGAGAAAATGAGTCAAAATGATCATTTTACAACGATATTCAATACTTTTGTGGGGTAATAGGATGCTCGCTAAGTTAAGGTGTCTTTTTGAAAATCCGGGATAACTTTAGTGATGACTTTATGTCTTTTCTCTATGCAAAAATGAAAATTTAAAATGTATACATCTAACATGATCACATCCTTCAACGCGCCTTTCACACATAAAATCTTTGTAGCCTTTATCTATACAAGATTTCGGAAAAAAAATAGAGAGAGTGTGGGGGATGGAACAAAGATTACAAGAGAACACATTATTCGTGTAGATCGATAGTCATGTTCTATCAGTTATCTTAGAATCAGTTCTTTCCGAGTGCCTCGAGGGAGAATTAGTAGACTCCCTCGAAGAACTATGTCCGAAAATGTTGAACTTTTTACCAATCCTTTTGGAGAAAGATTTCATGAATCTTCGCGAGCTGGATTTCTGCATATCTCTCTTCATACAAACATGATCTTTCTCCAAGTCATTCAATCTCATCCTCATTCGCGCTAGCTCAAGTTTTAGCTCCCTGTTTTCTCGTCTCAACGAAGCATAATTGTCCTTGGGAGACATTGCTGCACTAAGAGCACCACTGTTTATCCTCCAAGATTGATGCATTGGCTTAATGTCATCATCAGGATACGAGCAAAACAAGGCGTTTCTTAGCCTCAATTGCTCGAAATAGAGAACTTGAACGATTGATTGTAGGGGAAGACGTTCATTTTGTGCAGCGTTTGCACCAACTTCTTGTGAGAGTTTTTGGAAATCAATCGATTTACATAGTCTCCTCTTATCTGGATCTGATAAAGTTAGATGAGCCTGGAAATGTGAATCCATGAAGAGTCTTTTAGTAATTATGAAGATTATGTTGCTCGGACTCTCCAAAAATATCATCAGATATGTGTCAGATCCTCCAAAAGTAGTGCATTTTTGGATGAACTAACACAGGTGCAACAACTTTTTGGGAGAGTCCGCTCAACATGAAGGATTTAGGTCTCTCATTCAAACCAACAAAACTTTTTCAATCATATCTCAAATAAGTTGAGGAATACATACTTTGAGGTAAACGTCTATGGCTCGATAAAGGCCATCGTGTACAGTACGCGCGTGTGCTGGTAATGTTTCTGCAATAGCAATGAACTTGTTCAGCTTCAGATTTGCATCTGGTGCAATTTCAGCTAGGTAGTTGTCAACCAGTTTTGATACTTTGAACAATGCAGTTTGTGATGGCGTAGCAGTAGGGCTATCGGATTCAAAAACCGATACATCTTCCATATCATCATCGCTATCGCCTTCCTGTTGTGAAAAATTAACCAAGATCCTATGCACTGTGTCAACATCAAACATAGTATCACCAGCATGACGAAACGAAGGAATTAGTATGTCATCCAGCGTTGCTATATCCAGTTGAGATCCTATCCGTCTCTCGAGATCAAGCCTGCAAGCAGCATTGCAGTCTAGCATCACAGCACTTCGCAACAATCCAAACAGAAAGCTCAAAGGAACGACGAATTTCTCAACAGGCATCAGGCTAACAATCGTCTCAACCACGAGTTTTTCTTTTGAACCAGAAATGGACTTTTGTATTAACTCCTTCTGTGCATAACTTACTAATGATGCTGCAATGCTTTCAGGCCTAACACCGCGGAATTTCATTGCAGTTATGACACGTTGGTACAAGTCGATACGAAGAACAGAAAGATCCTCAATCCACCAATCCCCTTCACAATTGGCTTGTTTACTCATATGCAACCTCCCTGAGCTACTATACTCCAAACGCGAGAAACTTGAAGCGATCTGCTCAACACAAGCTTTTGAGGCTACAGCATCGATACATCTGCTAACGATTTTCAACTCATCAGCAAGGGGAAGTAAGTTTTCGGATTGTCTCAAGACTTCAACACACATTTCAAGATTCTTGCAGACAATGCTGTCGAGATATTCTTCAGCTCGAGAACCAAGATTGTTTTTCGAGTGATCCTCTGACATCTCGAGGTAATCGGATACACAACAGAGTTGAGCAACATTTGATGATGTGATCTCAAAGTTGACACCATAACAGAATTTGGCTGCTAGTTCAAATGATTCAGATCCACCTGGTAGACTAACAAGCTCAATTCTTGATATATCAGAATCTCTGTGCTCTGCTACAAGCCTCCGAATTCGTCCACTTCTCGACACAAGGGGAAACTGAAATCATAATTCTCATATTGTTAGGGAATTTCTACTACATTATGGTATCTGAAATTGCTCATATGCATGAAAAACTGAAAAAAAAATTGAACATTGATATTTGTGTGGACTCTGTATCAGATATCCTACTACTTTTCAAGTGGATCAATTGAATGTGTTCTGCTTGATAAAAATCAACAACAACATACTCAGTGTAATCAGACAAGTGGTGTCTGAGGAGGGTAGAGTGTAGGCAGACCTTATCCCTATCTCGTAGAGATAGTGAGGGTGTTTCCGCTAGCCCCTCAGCTTGAAAAAACGCATTTTAAAGCAGTTTGAAAAGAGGAATACATAAATGAAAGCACTAACAACAATGAAATAATGTTAAATGGAGAACGGTACACAACATATGGAAGAAAGAACAATAACAATAACAATAACAATAATGAAATAATGTGATATTCGAATCACAAACAAATACATGAGATAAATCAAAACCGAAGAACAAAAAACTATGAGAATATTGCTAATACTACTAGTAAGAAAGTAGTACAAGTACGACCACCAAGCCTATCCAGCAGAAAAGCAATAGAAAGGTCAATTACCTACCAACTTTCTTTCCTAATCCGCGCCCTCCAAACCCTCCTACCTAAATAGACTTGGATTGTTGAAAAATTACTTTGTAATATACAAGGTCAACATTATTGTTAATGTATATAAAGTAGATGTTGAATTCCTTAGCATCTTCGTGTGCCTACTTCTTTATATTTTGAATCCCCTCAGTGAAAATATCTTGATTCCGCCACTACTGATGTTGAGAGTCAGGTTCAATTAAATCCATCATTTTTTCAACATAGATCATAGATGTATACATGAAAACTTCGAAAAATGTAGTACAAATATCAAGTCTTGAACTCAATATTTCAAACAATTCAAAACCTCTAACACGTCAAGTTTAAATACTGAATTTGCCTCTGATTAATGAAGAGAATGAAGAACCTTACCTTGTGCAATGAAAATATGGCACCATCCACTTCTATTGTTATATCACTTGGAACATCTCTAAATACCCTATATAACAAGTAAAAATAACCAATTAGCCAAAAAAAAGCTTAAACTACTTTTTTTGTTGTAAAAATGTGAAAGTTCACTTATGAGTCAACCAAGTTATAACTAATATACACTAACCATATAAAATCGTATTTTTACACCATCAAGTTACTTAAAAACCGATTAATGTAGATTTTGAATACAACATTCCGTCTCCTCCTCCTTTCTATTGACTGACGTTGCCACTCAATCTAACGACAACAAAACTGTCTCCTCTTTATAGCAAAACATAAATTCATATACATGCAAAACACAATAAATGACCTATGACAACACATAAAACTAGAGTCATAACATTTTCTTTATACTGTCAGTGTATATAATATACGAACCATTCATTGTATCTTTGCCTTGATGCTGACTTAGTTAGAGGCATTTGATGGTGGTGGTGCTTGTCCATGGACATGGTGAAAGAAAAAAAAATTATATTTGAATTTAGAGAAATTAAGAAGAAAGAAGAATGTGAAAGGTTGTTAAAGAAAACAAGAAGAAAATAAGAGACAAAAAACACAAGTAGAGATTTTGTTGTTGTTGGTTGAGTAGTTTTTTGGCCATTTTTTGTCAAAAAGTTTGGCTTTTGTTTTCAAAAATCATAGATTGCATTTGTCTAAAGTAATGGCCTCTCTTGTGGGGCATGTTTTTTTTTATTAGTAATAAATAATAGGGATTTAATTTAAAGAATTTACATGATATATAATATCGTCAGTGTAAAAACTTCTTTTTATAAGTAAACCTTGTTAAAATATGGAATTTGTAAATTTGAAAATAGTTCAAGTTACATATAAGCAATGTAAATCTTTTTTTACAATACGAAGTCTATAAATTAGAGGATATCGTAAGCTTTCTTAAAATGTGAGATTTATACTTTTGAAAATATGATAGATTATTTGCTACAATAAATAAAAATAATCCGTTGGTATAAAAATTCCTTATACTGATAATATATATAACTCAATTCGTAATAAGATAATAAGTTTCTCAAGCAAGTAAATATGACCTTAAACTCTTTATTAATTTAACGTGGTATATTATAGTGTAAATATTTTATACATGAGTATGTTTGGTATAACGGGAAATGTTTCTTATGACATTATTTTCTTGTGTTCACATTTAAGGAAAAAAATATTATTCTAAAATTACTTATATATAATTTAGATAAATATTATAAGAATGGAGGGTCAATTGTGAAACTTGTTTTTCTTGCTTCAATTAGAAAAACTTTTTTCATCAAGATAATTTTTTCTAAAAAATATGTTTATTTTAAAAGTAAAAAAAATTGACCTACCAAATATGAAAATAATTCAAAATACATTTTCCACCATTCCAAAAATCGCAAAATTTGGCTTTTAGAATTCAATCACTTTTTTTACATTGGCAATGTTTATTGAAAATGAAAGAAGAAAAGTTGGGAAAAATAAGGAAATAAAATCAAGAAAAATGTAAAAAGATAAAGTTGTGCACTTTTTAAAAATAATTTATCAAGATCATGATTATCCTTTACCCACCAATATTTATCAAAATCATACATACTTAGAAACAAATTTTGATGGGAGGGCCCAAAGTGTTCCCATTAATTGGAATATAATCAAACTTTTGTTGACTTTAAAAAACTATGAAAATGATGGAACATGGTATAACAATTTTTATTTTATTTTTTAAATTTTAAAAAGTGTGTAAAAAATTCCCATCTTGATTCAACTTTTATTATTATTATAGTCTTTGTGATATCTATCTAAGCACATTTAATCTTGAATTACTTGAAATATGCACTTTAATTTCTTTACTCGTGAATATTCACAATTTAGAATCATTAACTGTTTCACTATTTAATTATACATATGTTATATTAAACTTGTATCATTAAATCATATTTAAAGGTAATATACTTTTAAAAACAGTATAATACACATATTTTAATTAATTAAAAATTATCCCTACTGACTTGAATCATATGTCACAAGCTAAGAGCCAAAAACAAAGTTCATCAATAATTAAAGGATCAAAAATACAATAATTCTAGTGCAGTTAGACCTTTTTATATAATAAGCATCCGCTTTAATAACATTTCTCTATAATAATCATATCTTCTGTGAAACCGATCTTTTACTGTATGTTTGTTATAATAATATTTCGTCATAGCAGTAAATTTATCATAACAAATGATGCCTTTATATAGAGGTTTGATTTGACTTTCGAAAAGCATAATATCACAAATAAAAGTAGACAGAGAAAGTAATAAAGTCAAAGTCAATGAATCACATTCAGACTTATGAACAACAAGCATGCTCAATAGCCACAAACATACCACCTACTTGTACTACACATCTTCACTTGAGATTTAATTAAGGGAAAAATCTTTTTGGTCAGAAAATTTAGTCAGAATGATATTTTATATATGTTATTTTATTTTTAAAAAAATATTTTTACCCTTTTAACTTTAATACATTTTAACTAAAAAATGGAAAAAAGATCAGTTTATTTTAAAATAAAAAAAATATTATAGTTTTTTTAATTTTCTGGCCAAATTTTCTAACCATTTAGCACTTTCCTAAATTAAAACCTAATACTCCTTTGTTTTTCCCTCTTGTATTTGATATTTATTTTGGGACTCGACTAATACTAATTTCAATAAAAATTTCAATTAAAAACAAATTTTATTAAGATCAAGATCTGAAAGAGGATTCAATTTCCAAAATTCTGACTCATCATATAAAGAAAAATAAATTTAATAATTTTATTTTTTAAAAAAAAAAACATCAACCCTAAAGAAGATATATAGGAGATGAGTGGATATATAATCATTTTACGCATGCACTCATAAAGTTATTTTGCTGCTCAATATTCCCCTTAAAGTTCAAAACCTTTTGAACTAGTCCTCATATTTATAGGGATATTTAAAATATAAATTTGATGAATTTAATTTTTTAATATTTTTATTACTGAATTTTATTACATATTAAAATTGGACGGGTTAAGTTATGACCTGACTTTTAATCCATTTTGACCTAATCTATTTCGGTTGAAGTAACATTTGTACGTGTCATTAACGCAACCTATTTTGATCTGTTCAAATTCATTCTTATCCATCTATTTAACACCCCTAATCTCTATTTTGAACAACATCCCAGAAAACACATATTAATTAAGTTAGAGTATAACTATCTCTATTTTAAATAGCGCCCGAGAAAGTATTTACTAAGTAAGAGTTTGACTATTTCTATTCTAAGCAGCACCCAAAAAAGCACACGCCAAAATTAAAAAAAAATAAAAAGATCCCTTTTTCCAATTTCCAGCTTTTGTTTGTATCTTTCAAATTGGTGGAGCCATGCAAATTATATCTTTGTCTGAATTAATGGATAAAATCTTTTACTATTATTTTAACTGATTGATGTTGTAGCATGCCTACTATCATTGTTCATATATTACATCCAATTAAAATAAAAAAATGAAAGTCATTATTATATAAATAGGTATAGGGTACTCTATAGACTAGCTAATTATATTGTGTCATCATTAATTAGACTATAAACCTTATCATCAAGTTTAATAATTTCTAACTTAATTAATTATTCATTAATCTTGGGAGAATTATCTCTTTAATTGATGTTTATGGCATATGCATCATCTATATTTGAAAATAATTTACAATTGATTTCTCAAATGATATCATTTTCAACCTCTTTCTTTTCTTTTTTCGCTTTCTTCCCACTCCAACTCCCAAAAGGTTCAATAGTGGTATCACTTATCCTATTAGTGTATCTTGAGTCTTCAATCTATCAATTGATGACGGAGGTGCTCAACCACTCGAGCAAGCCTCACATATTAACATTTCAACCTTAATTGTGTACGTGTGAAGTTAATTTGCTTCCACAAATAATATGTCAAACTTTAAAGAATGTTTGTTCATGTTTTGCAACTTTAATTGTATATATTCAAAATTAATTTAAAGTGATTTAAACTTACAAAAGCCTTATAAATGTTGGCTATATCTTAAATATGGATCCTAAAATGAACTATATGTTCACTTGGCCCAACATAAAAAAAAATAAAAAATGAAGATCCAGCAAAAGGGATGGGAAAGCCCACTAATTGTTTTGTTTTAGTTTGGGCTTATTGTATATTTATTTTGGGCTTAGATGTTAATATTCATATGGGCTATTGACATGTATATACATTTTTTTAGATAAAAATAATATAATTTTAATCAAATATTTATTTAGCAAACTAAACCTAAAACAAATATTGTAGTTGATTATCCACACAAAAGAAAGCAAATACGATTTTTGTTCACCTATCCTTGTTTATGTATATCATGCTTATATTCTGTTAAATAACTTATATATGATAAGTTATATAAGTCTTATAAGATATATACATTATGATATACGTGTATGAAGGATAAATTGTATAATTATACATATTTTGCCTGTTTATTGTCAAAGAGAAGAGTTTATTGGTTAAAAATGTTTCTCTGGGTGACAATAATTTTTATATCAATTATTGTAGATTAATAGAATTCAAAAATCAATAGCAAGTAGAATACATAAGTTACTTCTAGCGTGTCGATTATCAGATAAATCTCTCTCATACTAAATAGTACTTTCTCTGTCCCTAATTACTTGTCCACTTTTCCTTTTATAGTTGTCCCTAATTATTTATCCATTTTAACAAATCAAGAAAGGACAATTTTTTTTTACCTATTATACCCTCAATTAAATGATTAATTACTTTGAAAAATATAGATCTTTTCAACCACTTCATAATTAATAGGGGTAAAATGGTAAACTCACCATGTCATTAATTATTTTCTTAATAGGTGTGCGGTGTGCCAATTCAAAAGTGGACAAGTTATTAGGGACAGAGGGAGTACAAATTAAAAGCGAGTTGAGTGACGAATAGCATAAATATCCATTTTAGACTATGTTTTGTTAAAAAAAATTACTCATGAAGAGCTAGAATGTTTCGAGCTCCTATGTTTAGGAAAATCATTTGCTAGAAACCTATTTTCGAATCGTGGCTTATAAAAGGAGATGAATTTGAGATAACGAAAAACGACTTAAAATGCTTATGAACGATGACATTAACATTCTTTATCACTGGACACAACTAAAATTGCAACGAACACCTTCAATTGGCATTTCACAAAAAAGCTGATTATATGAGTTGATTCATATTTGATTCGATCTTAATAAGTTTCTCATTCCATGTATTTTCAATTGTACGAGTTAGATGTATACTTGAATATTTTATTCATTTTACTAATACTAACTGCCACAATATATGCACATCACAATAATTATTTTAACTATTTTTTTTAAGGGACACCAAATTGGGTTGTAATAAAATGAAATTTTGTACAATATATTGTGTCATTCAAATTGGGGACCATGAATTATTGTGTTTTTTTACATAATCATGTGACCTCACAAAGACCATAGACTAACATTTTAATTATGTCTTTAGTTAGTTAAGATATTGTTCGTTTTGATTCGACTTTTCTAAATTACGTTTAGAAAATTCAAATATTATATAAAAAAAATTTCTTTATTTTAACCTAAAAAAATCTTTAAATTTTTTATTTAAAATGAGTTTCATAGTCACATTGACCCCATTGTTGATCTCACATCATTTAAAAAGTACAAAATTTCCAACTTAATTAATCTATACAAGTTTAAATAATGCATCATTAAGAAATCAAACAAATATATGGAAGGCGATTTGATCTTATTGTTTTTTATTACTTCATCTGTTGTGATTTCTAAAAATAATTGTCTCAAATTATTTTTTATTTTTTAAATGAAATTAATTATTTTTTCTCATTTCACTCTTTTGTAATTGTTCTTGAAGACTACAAACACGTCGATTGTGGGGGTGATGACACAAAAATAAAGTAAATATTCGGTGAATAGAGACTATATTTTTTAAAAAGTAAAATAGTCAAAACTTCTCCTAATTAATGATTTTTTAAAGAGTGTGCAAAAGAAACACAATTGATTATTTGAGACGAAAAAATGACTGTTATTAACTTATTATCAACTTAGAGTCTTCAACACTTAATCAAACACATAACTATAACTGCTTATTCATAAAATTAATTTCACGATCTGAAAATATATACGGCTGAAAGATACCATAATCAGATTCATAGCATGCTCCCAAAAATCCTTTTGTCTGTTTGTTTCTTTTCAAAATCATTTTCATCTAATTATATATTTATATGAGTTTAATTTATATACACAGATAATATATACATATTTTATGCCATATAATTATTTAAAAATTACACATTTTTTAACATTGGTACCTAGGGTGTGATTTGGAACTACGAGGTTTCAACTTCAAATCTCAGCGAAAAAATCTTTGAATTACATGATATTTGTGCTGATAAGAAACAAATGAAATAGTTACCTGATAGTTAAGTTGATACATAAGAATTATTGTGTTGCGAAAAATCCTTCTCCATATAAATTCCCAAATAGAATTTTTTGAACAGAACTTCAATAGGTAAGAGGCATAACACAAATTTATTTTATAATATATATGTATATAATTATGTCACACCATTAAATTAAATTAAATTTGCTAGCTACTACTATAAAAGGAACAAGTCTTCCAACAATTCTCCTCAACAACTTCATCATCAATTATCAATCCCAAAAAAATTGAAATGGAAATATCATCAAAAGATCAAAGCAAGAAAATTATGTCCAAAGAAGAAGAAGATATCCTAAGTGTTATGCAATTGCCAATTAGTTTAGCCCTTAATATGGTCTTGAAAGTCACTATGGAACTTGGTATTTTTGATATTTTGTCACTAAATGCACAATTATCCTCTTCTCAAATTGCATCCAAAATTCCAACAAAAAATCCTCAAGCTCCAATTATGATTGAAAAGATTTTGTGTTTTCTTGCAAACCAATCTTTGTTGAAATTTACTCTTTTCAAAGAGGATGATGAAAATGGACCATTTTATAGTTTGACACCTTTGAGTAGAAATCTTGTCTCTAATAAAGATGAGGTATCAATTGCTCCCACATTTCTCTTCATTAATGACCAAGCCATGGTTAATTCTTGGTATAAACTATCATTCTCTTGTACTCTTTCCGTCTCAATTTATATGTTGATATATGAATTTAGAGAATCAAACGAATTTTTTTATCCTAATCTTTTCATGTTTCTTGTAAAATATTTTAAATTATCAATTATAGCTAGTGACTTATAATTTTTTTTTGCGTAAATTAAAAATATGTCAATTTGAAGATTGTATATCCGACTTTATGATCAAAATTAAAAAATTTAACTCTCGAAATTCAAACTATAATAATATAAATTGGGACTGAGGGATTTTTGTCTTTGTATTTAACATGTTATATAGTGTATAGGTAAACAAACAAACTTTTCATATTACTAGCTAATCTCACTCATAATTTAATATACATGTATTCTTCATGATCTTAATCATCAATAATGCAAATTTATTTAATATATTTCAAAAGGTTTAAAATATATACACTAACAATATAAGTAATTTTTGTATTGTCAGTATAATTGACCTCTTATAGTAGATTATTCACCCTTTATTCTATGTTATTAATAAACGATACATTATGTTGAGTTATTTGCAAATATTTTAGAATTTTTACATAGTATAGCCGTATGTATAATACTCATATAATATTTATATTTTATACATAATTAGTGTATATTTCTAAATATCGATTGAATTGTTAGTGCATAAAATTTAAACTTGTTTCTTTGATTTGTAAGGTTTTACTTGAAGGATGCAATTCTTGAAGGAGAAGTACCATTTAACAAAGCACATGGAATGGGTGTATTTGAATATCATGAAAAAAATAGTAGATATGCTGAGGTAACTAATAAATCTACACAAACCTTGAACAAGATAACCATAACTAAAATTCTTGAGACCTATAATGGCTTTCAAGAAGTAAAACAATTGGTAGATGTTGGAGGTGCTCTTGGTTCAACTATGGCTTGTATAGTTTCAAAGTACCCTCATATTAAGGGTATTAATTTTGATTTGCCACATGTCATCAAGGATGCTCCAGTTTATCCAGGTATACGATTTAAGTTAAGTTATATATACCGACAGTATGGATATGTTAAAAAAAGGGAGGGGAGGGAGGGGGGGGGGGTTAAAATGTCTATAATGTAAATATGACGTATTTCCATCCGTTAAAGGAGAATCTTGGAACAACATTAATATAATTGTTTTCATGTGACCTATAGGCTATAAGTCATGGGTTTGACACGTGGAAGCAATCATTAATATTTACATTAGGATACAGTCATACAGGTTATCTACATCACACCCCTTAGGATGCGGTCCTTCTCAGAATCCTACATAAACGTAGGATGCTCTGTGCATCGAATTGCGCTACTCTTCCATATATATATTGGACCCCAATTGACCTTTAATGTTAGTTTTTGAATTAAAATGCTCATCCTTCCACTTACTTTCGAGCAATTGCGATTCAATAGATGGAAGAAGGATATTTTTAACTTGAAAATTAACAATTAGTGCAGTTGGGATCCAACTAGTGGAAAGAAAGACAAGCTTAAGTCATTTTCAATGTGTTATGTGCATTTTAAACTGTTTTTCAAATATTTTATATATTATTAATGTATTTTTTATAATAGCATATATTAGTTATCATTTTTATTAGATTATAAAAAAATGTTGATGACAGAGCTATATATTTCCTTTCTTGTTAGGGGTTGAGCATGTTTCAGGAGATATGTTTCAATGTGTTCCTCAAGGAGATGTAATCTTCATGAAAGTTAGTATTATTCCTTTTCAATTTATCTGATATTTTTTTAGTCAGTCTCAAAATATGATCTACTACTATATTTATAAATAATTTAAATAAATTTTCGATTTCATCTATCTAATGACATGATTCTTAACCACACGAACATTTATAACTTGTTTTACAACACATATTTCAAAATAATATAGCGGAACATGCCATGAAATTTCTAAAATGAACCAAACCTAGTTGAAATGTCTAAGTGAAAATTGATGTCAACTTTAAATCACCGCCAATAAATTCAGCCTAAGCTAAAATTCTTTCAAGTTACTATATCAAATTTGACATGGTCTAACTTATTTTAATGGTGTGAAAATCATTTACATTATCAGTATACATGACATATATTCATTAAAAAAGATTCCTAGCAAGGCAAGGAAGATGAAAGTGCATACAAGATGACTAAAACATCACTATTATAAAAGAAATTCAAATAAAATAATATACAAGTTTTATTAAATAAATTTTATGTGGTCCTCTTATTAATATTTAGTTTTAAGCCATTAATTTTATCAAGCCGCCTAACACATTAAATATTATAATGCAGCATGTAATCCATGATTGGGATGATGATGATTGCATAAAGATACTGAAGAATTGTTGGAAATCTTTACCTAATTTTGGTAAAGTGGTTTTAGTTGAACATATAAAGCCAAATAATCCACAAACAAATGATTTCTTTTCCAAGAATGCATTTTTTCTTGATGTGCTTCTCATGGTTGTCACTCCTGGAGGGAAAGAAAGAACAATGGAAGAATTTGAAATTTTAGCAAAAAAATCTGGATTTGCTGGTTTCAAAGTCATAAATTCTGCATTTTTAATTTGGATTATGGAATTGTACAAGTAGTAACTTTGTTATATTTCTTAAAATAAAGGGGGTGTTTTACCTCCACACAGCTTGTTACACGTCATTTCATAATGTATCATATTGTGTTGTAATATTATATGTATTGTATTATTTTTCATCATTACATGATAATGTCATACGTCAGTAATTTGAAAAATACACTTACTATATCATATATACAAAAATAAGGTATGGTATCAGTATCTATATATTGATGGTTAATAATATGTCTAATTTCCTTTAATATACATAATCTTACTTAGCTTGTGACACCCACTCATCCAGAAATCAGCACTTTCTATCCTTGAATATCACTACACAATCACGTATTATGATCAGTAGCAAATTTAGAATTTAAAATTAGTGTATTCAGAATTAATATGATCTTATACGTTACATTGAGGGTCTTAATATATATTTGTAAACAATGTTATCTATAGTAATTTTTCATACATGTAAGATTTATAATCTTGGAAATAATATAGATTGTGTGCTATTAATAGAAAATTGTATAGGAGATAGTTGTTAGATGAATATCAGTTAAAATTCATATTTTTTAATTCTTTTTGTTGTATATGCATGTATACATAATTCAAGCCGATAACGCTTGATTCAGTTGAACCTACAAAATTTGTCGTAAATCGATCTCTACTTTATATGACATGATCTTACTTAAAATCAAATAAGCCTAAATAACTTGATTCAATTGGATACACTGAGTCTACTTTAAATTCACCTTTACTCATAAAGTGAGTTTTGTAATCTTAAAAAAATAATGCAAGTTACCTACTAATCTACCACAACAGAAAAAGGTAGCCTAATATCTTAACTCATATTTTAACTCTTTTTTTTTCCATATGTTATGTTTATAATTTGGACTTATAACATTGAGTTCACCTGAACCTACAAAATTTATTGTAAGCCTATTATTTACAGATGGACATTATATATATATGACATGACTCAGATGGACAAAAATGTTTTTTTTTTTAATAATACCTTCTTTTTTTGATGAACCCTTCATGTATTGTTATAAGGAGGTAGATTCCAGATCTACGTTCAGGTTAAACTTTTAAATTTGTACCATAAACCTATTGCATTTTTAAAATTGAGAAAATTTTAGAAATTACTATATCTTACTAGCTATTTACAAAATGCAATTATTATTTCAATAATTACCATTCATAACGAAATTTTCATTTGGAGTAACTTGTATCAACTGTATTTGTTCATGCATAATAATTGTATCAATGAATACAATTAGCGTGTATACACAATAAATACGTAATTTCATTATATCAATGCACACAATCACAATAGATTGTTTGCGCTCGTTCAACATATTGTATTCATAACTCTCATACAACGTAATTTATGCATGGTAAATAGTTAAAAAAAAAAGGGCAACTCAATACTGATTATCATCTGAAAAAAGCTTCTATTACTAGTCAATACACTTATTTTTCCGAAAAATTTAGTCAAACACCGTAACTTTTTAAAATAAGGACTTTTATTTTCTAAAAAACTTGATCAAACAGGCTACGACATTTCTCAAACTTTGCCCCAAGCTATAATTTACAATATAATTTTTACATATTACATGCCTCTTACTTTGTACATCTTATTTCATATATGTTAATCTAAACCATAAACTCCAAATTCTAAAACTAGAAATCCATCAACATGCCAATTGATCTCTAAATGTAGAGATCTCCTCAAATATTGGCAACCTTCTTGATTTGGGCTGGGCCCATTCATTTATCAAATGTTCAAGCCCATTTACAAAATCATCATCCAAATCGAGGCCCGGTATGTTTTGCAAGAAAGGTGGGGGTTGCTTCGAGTCCAATTCCAACAATAATTCCTCAACTCGATTCTTTGTTTTTGTATCATCAGAACCTAAATATTTACCTCTCCAAACATCTTCGAGGATATAACGGGCCTCATCATATCGGGCTTGCTTGATCAAGCATTGGGCCAAGTTGCAGGCCTTGTTGCTATCTGAATAAATCATTTGGGCCTTCTTGTACACCACTTCTGCAGCCATAAATTTTCCTTTTTGCATATAAGCCCAACCCAAATTACCCTACAAAAGCACAATTTATTTAAAGTTATACAATTTTGACATCATTATTTAATTTGTGCTTGCTTTTTAAATTATTTAAAATGTGTATTCGCTTCAGGATAACTTTAAACACCATGTGTCTAAAGTTAGTCTTAACAAAGTTTAACATCAGATATTAGGTCTAATTTTTCATATAGTTGAAATTCTGGTATATATACTAAAACTCAGTTTGTTTGAACTTCGGCCATATATAGTCGAAGTTCAATCATTTTTGTCTCACTTTAGCTACTTATGCTTGAACTTCAGTCATTTTTGTCCGACTTCAACTAATTTTGCTTGAACTTTAGTCATATGTGCATGAACTTCGAACAAAGAAAAGACTAAAGTCAGACAAAAATGAATAAAATTCAACCATTTTTGTTTGAACTTCAGACAAAAAATTTGAACGTCAACCTATAATATTTAAATCTTGAATCCATCTCTGCCTGAAACATTACGTCATGAACACCATCCAACAAAATTAAAGAATGTGTAATTAGTATGATATTTACCAGAACTCTTCCAGTCTCTTGGGTGATAGTAACTTGAATCTTCTTTCCATGAGATCTAGCAATTTTAATAGGCCTCCCATTGAACAACTTCCCTTCATATATTTGTCTTAGCTTTTGCTTTAATAACACTATTTGTTCCTCCACTTTTCCACATTTCTACATTAACCAAAGATACACACACACAAAAAAGCATTAGGAGCCAAGTTAGGGTGAGCAATGTGTTTATCTGAATTTCTTTCGCTCGAAAAAATCATTGTATTTTAAATTCTCTTAGTGAAAATCTTTCATTTCACCGATTGCTAACTATATCTACAGTCAAACCTCTTTATAATAACATTTCATTATACTGGCCAAGCCTTTTAAAAAAGATTGATTTTCATGTTATGTTGTCAGTGGTAGAGCTAGAATTTAAACTAAGAGGAATCAAAATATGAATAAAAATAATACAAGAAGAAGTTTAAGGGGATTCAACATTATTTACTATATATACATAGTAGAAAATTTAATCAAAAATATAAACAATGTAATTTTTCATCGAAAGGAGTTTAGATGAATTCCTCGATCCTACCTAACTCCATCTGTGATGTTATATTATATATTTTTTGACGATATTTCACTATAAAAACTAAAATATATCAGAACAAACGACGTTATTATACCTTAAAGAGATCAAGGAGGACATTGTCTAGGGATTCTTGAGCTTGTTTAGAACAAAGGTATCTAAAAGATTTGATTGCTTCAATAGCTTCTTCACTTCTATCCAATTGCTTCATCACAACTGCCATGTCTTTTAGTGCACTGTCCACTCTGTCCCCTTCATTTATTGCTTTCATAAACCATATTATTGATCCTTCTGGATCCTTCATAATTAGCTGAAATAATATGATTAAATTCATTTTACATTGTCAGTATATAAAAGTTATACAATGCATCGATAAGTATGATTGTGAAGTAGAGAATAAGTAAGAATATCTCATTTTTTATGTATGATAATTGTACTAAAATGATGGGATAATATTATTTCGAAATTAGCTAATACGCCTCAAACCAACATATGATAAAGTTAATCTTAAATTTTATTCCGATCATATCAAACGACCCCTTAGTGTGTTATATATGGCTATATGACACTATTACAACAATAATACTATATTCAGTTTGGTTCCAGTATAAGTAAAGTCTGAAGAGAGTAGAGTATATATAAAAATGTAAACTGATAGAAACGTTATTTATGAAAAATCATGTACTAAAAAAATCATTTTTCGGAACAAATTTAAAAAGGAGAGATAGAAACAAGCATAGTTTAAGTTCTCTTATAAATATATGTGCATAAAAATAGTGTGAAAAAACTAGCTACACAATTAGATTATTTGTAGATAATTAAGTAATTTTTTATGAAAATTATTAATCATTATTTGATTATAAAAAAAGGTAATTGTAATGAATCAATAATTCTTTCAAGTGGGGATTGTTGTACAAAGTAAAAGGTTGGTTTAATATAACAGATTATAAATGAATGATGCAGATGAGTAGTAAATGTAATTAATAAAATACTAAGTACAAAAGATTGTAACTTAAATATACACTAGTTCACAGAGCTATTTCAGATGTCTCAATTAAGGAAACGAAATAAGTTTAATAGTACGAATTTTAGTTTTATATAAAGGAAGAAACAATCGAATTAACTAATCAATGATTTGGCTCTATATGAACAAAAGAGTTCTATATGAACAATTACATGTAAGTAAATCTAATAGTTAAAAAAATAAATATTTTACAAAAATAACCTGAGCATATTTGGCTCCATCGAACATTTATCAGTATAAAGAATTTTGATACTATCAGTAAATCTTTAACATGTTATATAGTAACTCTATATATATGAACATTTACATGTAAGGATGTCTAATAGTTTAATTTTTTTTTTACAAAAATAACCAATTATTATACTTGAGCATATATGGCTTGATCGAAGTACAAAGAATTTTAATATTATCAGTAAATCTTTAACATGTTATGTAGTAACTCTATATGAACAATTACAAGTAAGTCTCTATCAGATCTGATAGTGTAAAATAAAAATTATACGGTCGAAATTGTAGTTTTGCAAAAATTAATTATTACCTGAGCATGTTTGGCTCTGACATAAGGTCCATCACCTGAAGGAACCTTATAAAATACATGAAATTGTTCTTCCTCTTTCTTATCCTTCTTTATTTCCATCTTTCTTTTTATAAATAATATATAGTCTTAATATTTTTTTTCTTCAATAAAAATGGGAGTGTGTATAATATATAGTTCTATATTTGATTTTTTGATACTAATATGTAAAAAGCTAAAGTGATAAGATCCATGAATCTGGTGTGAGATTCATTAATAATTAATAAACATATATAGGAGACAAATTTTCCCCCAATATACACCAATAATTCATCATTGGGGGATTCAACATTGAATCTAGATGACTATCCGTCTATATTAATTAGCTAGTTGTTTTTTTGATGGCTTTAAATCGTAAAGTTGACGGATACATTAAATACATAAATGTATTTTTTTAACTTGATTTTATTTCACATTTATGCCCTCGAACTTTAGGTGTGGACAAATAGACACTTAAATTTGCATAAAGTTGAACAAGTAGATACATGAGTCCTACGTGCCATAATACACGTTGAACACCACGTAGGATGCAAATTGCTATGTAGGATGTCATGTTGGAAGCGTGTGTTTATTTGTTCAACTGTATATAAATTTAACTGTCTATTTGTGCATACACAAAATCGGAGGATATAAATGTGACCCAAGACCAAATTAAATGACATATTTATGTATTATATATTTTAATGAGTTTAAATTTTGTACATTTATAAATATACTATTAGATTACTTTAAAATATTTAAAAGTTAGCTATTCATAATTTGTGGAATTAATAACTTGAAAAAGGGACAAAATAATCTTTTGTTGTAGGTTATATTGCACAATTATGGTTTAAAAATTCATTTTAAATTGTCACTAGATATAAGCTAAATTTTATTATTATTTTTATAAATAAGATGATCTAATAATGAACCTGGACACTTTTTAGTAGTGAGTTTATTTGAACCTGCACAAAATGACGATTGTTTTTCCAACCCACCCTCAACTTCACAAGATGAAGGCACATAGGCCCTTTGATTTTCATATATTTTCAGATTTGACACCTAAAGAGTCTAGCTATGCAAATTGTAATGACCCGGAAGGTCATTTTTGGAATTTTTTATAAAATTACTATTTTATCCTTCTCGGTAGTTGTCTCGAGTTATTTTCTATCCGTCGATAAAGTGTGTTTGAAATTTTTTGAACTATTCGATAACTACGGATATTTAATTGACATAATTTTTTAAAATAATTAATTTATTTAGTTGATAATAATGGGCTAAGTCTGAAAATTTTAAGAGCTTATACCATTTGACCCATATATATTAAAGCAAGTTATTAAAATAATAATTAATTTAGAAAAATAAAAATAAAAGGGTCGTGGAAACTTACCTGCGCAAAGCGGCTGTCGGAGTGGGAACACTAAACGTCCACGTAACAATGCTTTAATTTATGCAATTGTGAATTTGCATAGAGGCTATAATTTAGTTATTTATTATTCATGCTATTATAATTACAATATTAGTGGTGATTGGTGAACCAAAAAGAAGAGAAATTGAATTGTAAAATAAGAAGGGGACTTGTATAATGTGATAACGTTTTATTTAACTTGGGGAAAGAAATATTTATGGCTATTATGGGTATCAATGAACAACGATTATGGATATTCATTGGGCGGTGATTATGAGGCAGTGATTAAGAGCATATGATGTAATTTTGGATTAGGTTTGGTATTTGTTAATTTTATATTTTCTCATAGCTTTACAGAACGTGGGTTTCTATTTATTATTATTGTTATTTTTAAACTTCTTATAATTATCATATTATGATTCAAGTTTTGATATATCGAAATATGTAATTAAGTAGTGTGTATCATAGTATATGAAGATCATTAAATTTATGTTATTTGGAGATATTGAGACTAAACCCTATAGGCCTGAAATTTGGAAAATATGAGAGCTGACATATTAATTGACCTCAAAATTTGGAACTTGAATGTATATTTGAGTGAGTTGTTGAGTATAGACTAGACAATAGTAATGTGGGTTTTGTTAGTCTTGAAATCTTATTGTGGTCATTTATTTGAATAGATTGCTTTGAGTTGGAAGTTCAACGAAAGGGGAACGCCCAAGTTTCGGAGTGAATTCTTGATTGAGGCAAGTGGATTTCTAAACTTTTGTTAAATGTATGGAATTCGTGTATTTCCTTATAATATGTGTTTGGGGGTAATGACACTTACTGATGAGTTGACTTGTCCACTTTGATTTAATTCTAATGATGAAAAAGGGGTTATAAAGGGAAAGTTTATTACTATAGAATGCGGATAGTAATTCGAGAATGCCAAAGCACATGGGCATTAGCTGATATATTATTGACTTGATTTATTATGTGTGATTGTGTTCTTCATTGAACCCGTATACTTGTGATAGTTGAGGTGATTACATATCATATTGATATTTGATTGAGATGCATCATCCCTTTTATTGAAATCATATTATGCACACGCATTGAGATGAAATTGAGTATAAGTTGGGCACGTGGAGATCGTCCGTGCTGAGGATGGTGAGATGTTAAAATTATAATTTGGGGGCACGTGAAGATCGTCCGTGCAGAATTTGTTTGATTTATGATTGTGCGTTGAGATCGTCCGCACAGACACGTGAAGATCGTCCGTGTCGGTATATGGACCTCGCGAGTCCCCCATAGGTCATGAACTCTCGATGTATTTTCAAGGAGAATCATGTATATACGATTGAGAGAGTACTTGGTATTCTGAGGCATATCATTTCATGGTGTCATACTTTATTCTTGATGATATTGTGTTTTATTGGTGGTTGGAAAGTACTTGATATTTGATTACCTCTATTTGATGAACTTGATCTTGTGTGTTGCTGATATTGTGAGGGCATTTTTGTGGAAGTTGTGATTGATGAATATTAAGTTTGTTGTTGAGGATATGTAAATTTGTTAAAGTGATTGTTGTTGAGCTGTGTGCTATGTAAACTGTGAACTGTTAGGTTGGGCTGGTTTTATGCAGGTTGTAGTTGTGGAGGTTCGGTTGGTGTGTAAGGAGTACCCGTATTTTATTTCCTTAGCTTGTGTTTAGAAGTTTACTTGCTGAGTACCGTGTGGTTTGGTACTCACCCCTTGCTTCTACATTTTTGTAGGTTACTAGCCCGGACCTTTGTGATATATTCTCTTCTCCTTGTCTGAGGCTTCTTATGGAGGTTTGTGAGGTAGTTGCTTGCTATTTCAGCGGACCTTCTTACTCTTATTTATAATCTTGTTCTATTCTTGAAACAATGTCATTTGAGACTTGTGTTTTTCTTTTGAATCAATTGTAATACTTTAGAGGCTTGTACACGTGACAACCAGATTTTGGGGGTATTTTTGAGTTGATTATGAAATTTCCGTATTTTATTATAATGGTTAAGTTTTAGGCTGACTTGTCTTAGTGGATAAGACGAGTGTCATCACGTCCATTTTTGAGTCGTGACACAAATTAACTCTTATATTTTAGAATGAAAAGCAAAGTCATGTAATTTATTGCCTATGATTAAATTGAGGGTTAACATAAACTCGATAAATTTATGTTATATATACTGGCAATATATTATTTTCTTGCATTTTTTATATAGTTTTAATATATAAAATAAGGTTCAAAATTTATTAACTTGAAATCTTGAATCTGCATTTGATTACTGTAACTATCATTGAGTTTTACTGGTAATATCTTACCAACAATTTGATTGTGAAAAATGAAAGTGCTTGGTGTGTTACAATTATGAATCTCCCTAGTGGACATTCATTTTGGAGGTGACTATCCATGGAAGACTTCTTACCAAATATAGAATTGCACAATGGAATCCCATTGCTGACTTAAGCGGTCTGTTATGCATTGATTGATTACTTTTAACTTAAGATAGAAATGTTGTTTTCGATAGATTCTTCATTCAAATAACTAAACAACTACTTATGTACCATCTAAAATTCAAATCTTATTCAATCAAGTCTAAAAACTCAAACATGATTCAAAAAGAGGGCACTCTGGTACACTAAAGCTCTCACTATGTGTAGGGTCTGGAAAAGGGCTTGACCACAGTCCACAAGGGCCTATTGTATGCAACATTTCTACCCGAAGTTGTTTTCAAGGTTTGAATTTGTGACCTCCTGGTCACATGGGAGAAACTTCATGATCCAAATCAAGACTAAATAACTATTACTATACCAAGTCAAACAAATAAACATCTGTATGATAAACAACAACAATAAAAAACTACTCCTCATCAGATTCAGTCCTCAAAAGCATGATGACTTAGGATTAGTCAATTTTATTTTTCGATGGGGTGGGGAAATGATATAACTCAACAGTCTCTTGAGTGATCATATGTTGATTGATATGACAATTCGAGGAAGATTTCATATTAGGTGTGGTATGTGTGCGTGATGGGAAGTTATAGAATAATAGGAGTCTAGTGCCAAAATGATCATTGTTTCCTCCAAAATGCATAATAAAGGGCCACTTAATTGTTTGTTTTTTTTTTTTAAAAAAGGGACAATTCGCTCCTGAGGGAGCGAGAGATCCTTTGTGATTTTAACCGCCACTAACGGCGTCCAATTTTCTTTCTTTCTCGCTGCTCAGTCAGCGAGAAATGTTAATTTTTTCCAACAAAATCGCAGCTACAGCAGTAAGTTACTTACAAATTTTATTTTTTAAAATAAAATCGCTACTAGAGCAGTGAGTTTCATAAAAAAATATATTTAAAACCCATTGTACCTGTAGTTAAAAAACATAAATCACTGTTCAAGCAACGTTTTATAAAACTTTAATTTTAAAACTAATAGGCTATAGACAATTTTATTTTTTCCTATGTCGATTTAGAATATAAAAGAGAGAGTATGCTTACATTGTGCAACTCTAGCTTGGATAATGCCAAGTCAAATGTCATAAATGCTGAAAAACTATATTTGCACATCGATAGCATACCAAAATTTTACTGCTTACATGAATAATAGATAACCAAATCGTTTATGCTAGAACACATATAATATGCTAGAACACATAAACTTACAGAAATTTAATTCAAGAATTACCTTTTGAAGCGTGAGCAGATTCCCTTAAGCGAATCCCCAAGTTAGACAGACCTTTAAGCGAATCTACAAAGATAGACAATAGTTAAGGTCTTCTACAGTGAACCCAAGTTCACATCCGAACTCTCTCAATACTTGGGTGAGAAAGTATGAATAGAAACCTTCAATCTCTTTCTAGGTTAGGAGAATCCCTACTTATAGAAATTTCTTCCCAGTCCAAAAAGGAGAAGAAAACCCAGTGTATCTTGAAAACTAGAAAAACACATGTTTTGTTTTTTGGAAAACCAGAAAAACACACGTTAGTTTTCTCTTGAATAAAAATAACGTTATTTTCCTCCTTTCCCCTTAGAAATAAGATTCTGAGTTCTAGTTAAATATGGGCACTGTAGGAACCACAAAATTAATTACTGGGGCTTCCTATTATGGAAATAATTCCAAATAATTAATTTGAAGTATTCTTACCATAATAAATTACAAATCATTCCACTAGAAATTCGTAATTGCACTCCTCTATTTATATTTCAAAATTTCCCATTAAACACTTATGTAATTTCCCATGTTAAGATTACATATACTAATCAATAAATTAAATTACTGACGAATTTAATTTAATGATTAATTTCATTTAGAGCACTACTTAACTTATTTCATGTGTCGGATTCATAAATTCACTTGCAAGGTTTGACACGATGAAAACTTATAAGTTTCTCAAAAAATGCATATCAATCAATCTCTATAACGAGACATGGATTCCATCAACTAACTTATTATTTCACCAATATATATTATTATCATTCAACCTACCAGGCATATTGACCCATCTCAGAATCTCACCTTTTAATAAATCAAAACGATAATTAATATATACAGATCATAATAGTTATATCATGATTAAGAATATAAGTACATTTAATAGTTTAGAGAATATGTTTCTGTCAGTCAGTCTAAAACAATTATTTCTACTCGGTCCCGTTCAACACATACAAAATGCACTAGCACAAGAAGTTGGAACTATACGATGGTATGTCCAATTTCCATCCTAGATTGTGAACAAAAAACTTTATACTTATAAGAACCGAAGATTTAATCCTATGTGTATAAGCTAAAACTCTACACACTAAATCATCTACTATATAAGTAACAGACACCATAAACGAATATATGATCTATTAAAATGGAGCAAATATTTATTCTATAATAAATATTATATCTTAACATATGGTTAATAGTTTATATCCCAACAATCTCTCACTTAGACTTTTAATCATCACAATTGTTATAATGTACTATATCTAAATGCATGGTTAATAGTATATTCCCTAACAATCTCTCACTTAGATATTTAATCTTGAAAATTGTTAGAATACTATGTCCAAACGCATGATTAATAGTATATGCCCTAACAATCTTCCACTTAGACTCTTAACTATGCATTTACAACTTTCACAAGCATTCCTTTATTTCTTATCAAAAGAAATTTACCAAGTTATTTTCTCATGCAATTTTGTCTAGTAGTGCTTCGTCGTAACAAATCAATTTCGTAGTAGATCTTGAGAGAGCTTCTCATGAAACCTTTCAAGAGTGTACTTCTTTTCAGGAGATCTATCATAAAAGTTCTCTCAAGCATACAAAACAAATCAATCTTCGCTATGATTCTCGCACTATGACTAAGCACTACTACATAATCACACTTTCATGATCTTGAGTCTTAATATTTTCTTTAAAATCTTTCGATATTGAAATATTAACAATTTTTCATGTAGTGTTCTTCAATTTGCTCAACATCACTTCCACTACTTGAGGTAGTAGTTTTCTTATGTCTAGTAACGTTTCTCCCATTACTTAAATGCAATGAAACGTCATTTCTGACGTACCGATTAGGTGAGCGTTTGAATTAACAATTGATTTATTTGTTATTTCTTTGTTCAATTCCTGTAAAACTAGTTTACTTGTAGGAACATGGTTTACTAAATTATCATTTTCTAAAAATCAAACAGTTGTGTTAACAATTGCCTTATTTTCTTTAGGACACTATAATAAACATTCTTTCATTCTTTAGGATATCCAATTAATACATACATTCCGTTCTTAATTCCAATTTTCTTATTCTCCCACTCAGCATATGTGCTGGACAATTCTATATCTAAACATGTCACAGATTAGACTTACGTCAAATCCAACTAGTTTTATAGTTGTTCAAGGTACTGATTTGAAAGAAATTGAATTCAGAATGTGATATGTAGTTATTAGAACCTATCCCAAAAGAAATAAAATAATTAATAATACGTCAATAATTAATCTTAACATCTTCATAAAAGTCTACTTCTTTTCTCTTCTAGACCAATCTATTATAGAGTGTCTGGTGTAGACAATTGAAATGCAATTATTCTATAAGATAAATGACTTATGAGCTCTGCAGAGAGGTTTTATGTCACTACAATCACATTGCAGTGACTATATATTTTTCATGATGTTATTTTCACGTGTCTTAAATATTTTGAGTTTATCAAGACATTTAGACTTACAAAACATCAAAAAAAATATTCATATCATGAGTAACCTTCTTGAAAACTCAGAATACTCAAATTCACCTTTTGCCCAAATGCTCATTTACTACACAAATCAGAATAGATTAATTATAACTTATCACTACCTCTTTTTCATTTTTAAGAGAAAATGTCTCTTAGTCATTTTTTTTCTGAACAAGACTCACACGTTGGTAGTGACTTCACTTTCAATGAATTGTTATGTCCATCCATTAACGACCTCGAAATTCTATTCAGAATAAATGACTTAGACACTAATGTACAAATAAGTTTCATTCAATTTAAAAGATATTTTCCCTTATGAGACAAATTAATATAATTCAATTCATGAGAGATAAACTAATAAAAGAATCACGCATCAATATATCACAAGAAATAAAATATTCATCAAACTCAATGATAGGAAAGTTACAAATAAATATATTAAATACTCATCTCTTATCTAGTTACAAATTGAAAATAATTCCTTCTAACATAAGGTACATGTACAATGCATTCTTTGAATTAATATCTTATCTCTACCAAAAGAAAAGCTTAAGTAGTACTAAGTGGGTACTTAATGTCTATTGAGAATATGAGATATAATACATTAAATAGATTATAATATTTCGAATAATCCTAAATAACAAAATTCAGGGCTCATTTATACAGATATATCCATGCATCTCGAATAGCCAATCGATGGGATTGGAGAACTACTCATGCAATACACATGTACAATGACCGATTATTCACTCCATAAACTTATACAGACCTAACTCAGATGGAGAGTCTACTGTTAGTTTAAGTCAAGTAAAAATCATCTAGTTACATTGATCCAATCCTATATTACTCAGTTTAGGAGAGTTAATACAGATTATCAAAACTAGACGATTAAATACATAGTGACTTGTATCAATTTCATCCGATAGGGAGGAAGGTCTAAGCCAGCACATAAAACTAATACTTCACTACTATTTAATCAAATATGACCAAAAACACAATTAACGATCCAAAAAAAATTAATTTCTTACTAGGTCGTTCTTATTAATCTACCAAATTTTAGATCAATCAGAGTTCTTTTTTTTTTCGAATTCCAAAACTATGATCAATTTGGTTGAAAACGTTATATGGTCAAAATAGAATTTAAAATTTTTCCGTTCTAAAATTCTTATCGCATGACACATATCATCATTTGTAAATAGATTCACAAATCAAGAACAAAGAACAAAATTCTAAAAACTATTTACTTTATCTGAATACTATTTTCCAAAAATCAGCATGTTTATGAATGCATTGAATAAAAAAAATTTCAAAACACGCCTTATAGATATCCATGCATCTTGAACAATAAATTCTGATGAAAAAATGACTACTCATGCAACATACATATGTGGTGTCAGATATTCACTTCAACAAATTAGAACAAAAGCTAACTCACATGGAGTGTATATGTTAATTTAAGCCAAATGAATATCATTATCCCTAGATCCATTGATTCAATCATATATTACTCAGATAGGAAGAGTCAATACAGATTATCAAAACTAGAGGTCAGATTAAACCTAGTGCTCGTATTAATTTCATCCGATATGGAGGAAGGTCTGAAGCCAACACATGAACTTAAATACTTCACTAAAATTTAGTCTTGAAGACCATAGAGAACAATGTCTTTCACCACTATATCATAGTCGAGTAATTTTTCATTAAAATTAATTTTCAAAATACAAAGAAATATCTAAAATCATTATCTAAACGACCTCAAATTGCCAAATCACTTCATAACAATGAGTATTTTAAATTTGATCGTTTCTGGTGAACCTACCGAATTTCAAATCAATCAGAGTTCAAAAATAATATTTATCTCCAAAGCTATGATCAAATTCAGATTCAAACGATTTGAGGAAAATAATCAGATACATCCTTATCATTTATCAATTCACGTTAATTCATCACGTGTAATCATGTACCACATATAACATAAATAAAACCAATATAAAGGATGTCATTCATACTAAATCACATATTAATTTCAAAGAACAACTTTAAAATTATTTTAACGACCTCAAAGAATCATAACCACATAACAATGAGTACTTCTTACTAGGCCGTTATCAATGAACTTATCAAATTTCAGGCCAATTGGAGTCTATAAATATATTATTTCCAAAATTGTGATCAAATTCAAATTTAAATGATTTAAGCATCTTTAGGAATCAAAACAATATGACATACATTCTTATCACATATCAATTCATGTTAAGTCACCATGTGTAACCATACTCCAAATTGAACATAAACACAACTGACATAAAGAAAGATCTTATCATATTCAAGTCGAATTTTAATCCGACAAACTATCTAAAATCCATCTAAACGATTTTCGATGGAACCATCAAATTTCAAGTCAACCAAAGATCATAAAATTCATGACCACCTAAACTATGACCAAATTTGAAAAAATAATTGTTTTAGGCATAGTTAAAGATTAAAATAACATGATTCAGATTTTCATTCTACTTTAATAACTATATCATGAGCATAAGGAATACGGTGTGTTTGTCTAAGACACACAACACCTTCTTACATCAAATTTTTCTCTCAATTAATACACTTGAGACTCCAAGATATTACGTTTCCTCTTCTTTAGACCGGTGAAAACCTTTAATATCTCTTCTCATGAATTAATTAAGTGTTACTAGTAACTAAAGGTAAATCTCCATCCAAGTAAAAATTCACCACTAATATTCACTTAGAACAATTTATACATGATACATTGAGAATATTCTAATAACTGAAATAAATAAATCACTTTCGTGAATCCTATTTATTAATCATAATTCTCAATTCAAATATTATAATCTCACATATATAGAATATTAAGAATCTATATATATATAAAGTTGAATGTAAGCAATCCTATGTGGCACCTCTCTATGGCCAATATTTCTATTTATTTATTTCTCATTAAAAAAATTATTGAATAAGATAAATAAATAAATATGTTAAATATATTAGTGACAGTTATGTCGTTTTTAATACCCATAACTGTAGCAAATAAATATTAAAAATTAAAAGAGAAATAAATAATTGTTGATAACCTATATGAGAGAATATCAAGAGTTTTCTCTAATATTTAAAATGGAGTAGATAATCACAAATCATTTCAAAAATATGGTAAAAGTCATTCACCAACTAATATTGATGTGTTCATTATTGACGGAGTAGTAGAAAAATTCATGATTTGATTAGCTCCTTTCTCAATATTTCATTTCTTTTTATGATTGTGTTTCAAACATTTTCTTTGTTTTAATTGTTTTTTTCCTTTCTTTACTTTTTAACTTTTCAGGAACATCAAACAAGTTTCATTGAATATGCACGCATCAAAGAGAGAGAAAAATTCAACAACGTACCAAATAATTTTTTTATAAAAAAATCATCAAGGGAAGAAGGATAACAAGCAATAGAAAAAGAAAAAGAAAAACAACAAAGCTCCTCGGAAGGAAATTTAGAGATGAAGAGAAGAGATCTCAGAATGGATAATATTTCGTTGGCTTTAGCTTAAAATAATAGTCAAATCATTGACGGTAAGCGTTAGATATAGGAAAATTAGAATTAATTTTATGCAAGAGTTAATCTAATATCCTATTTAGTATGATGTTCTATATGATCGACTAACTACAAATTGCACCATATTCTTTTCTTTTCTTTTTGAAAAGTAATCAAATTTATTATTAATAATTGAGCATATAATTATGTGTTTAAAGCTTCAGGATAAAAATTAAAAAATTAAAAATTAAAACCAAAATAACGCAGAAATAAAATTATTAGGAATATTTTTAAAGTTATTAGAATCTAAAATAGGTTAAGAATCTTACGATTCAAAATCCTTGTACAATTACAAATATATATACACATAAAAAGAAATTCTCAAAATTATTTATATTTTGCCTACAAAACAAAAAAAAATTAAGTATTAAAATAAATAAAAATGGACACTTTGTCACTTCTTGATGATGATAGAATATGATTTCTTTACGAAAAGAGAAAGAGAGAGTATCTCATGATTCTTCAAGATATTGATATAAGAAGAAAAGTCATGTAACAAATGTTCTCTTCCTGATTATTTTTTTTAACGGGATGTTGCACTAAAAAGAAATTTAATAAGATGTTGCACTACAAGAAAATTTGTATTGTAAAACAAAAATTAAATCATACTAGTTGAAAAACTTATAGAAAAACTGATTAGTGATAAGAAGAATTATTTAAAGAAAGAATCAATTTAATTATTAAATTAGAAAAAGTATAAGGAGAAATATATGTTGTCAATTATCATTTGAAAGGATCCTAAATTAGTTCTCACATTATTACTTTCCATTTTTATTCTTCTTCCGTTCTTTTTTTATTTGTTTTTGTTTCATTTTTCCTTATATCTTTAATTAATGTTTGTTTTATTTTTTTTTGTGATTTGAAAGGATTCTAAATTAGTGCTCACATTATTTCTTTCAATTTTGTATTCCTCTAATTTCTTTTTTTTGTAAATTTTATTATTTATTTTTTCCGTTTTTTTTCCTTATTTACCACCTTTAATTAATGTTTTTTTTATCTTTAATTGTACTTTATATTCTTAGAAATAATGAATATATATATATATATATATATTATTCTTCCGTTCTTTTTTTAAAAAAAATCTTTAATTTTTTTGTTTCATTTTTCCTTATGTATCTTTAATTAATGTTTGTTTTATTTTTTTTATGGTTATTTGAAAGGATTCTAAATTAGTGCTCACATTATTTCTTTCAATTTTTTATTCTTCTAATACCGTTTTTTGTAAATTTTATTATTAATTTTTTTTTCCATTTTTTCTTATGTATCACCTTTAATTAATGTTTGTTTTATTATTATTATATTTATCTTTAATTATACTTTATATTCTTAGAAATAATGAATATATATATTAATTTTGTTGACATTTTTTTAATTTTAAAGACTAAAAGACAAAAATATCAAAGGTAACCATATTTAATATTGTTCATCAACAATCATATTAATTTTCTTATTTCCTCACCTTAATCTGATAATTAATGTTATTTATATCATTTCCTTAAATCACTTCTTCTTCTTTTTTTTTATAAAAAAAATCACTTTCTTTTATTTATTTATTACAAGAATTAGTTATTATAATCTTTGTAACAAATATATTAATATTTATTAATGTAATTCGATTTATATTTTATAAATAAATTAGATCATCTCTTCTGCTAAAGATCTATACGATTATACCCATATCAAATACTAATAAAATTAAAAATAGAAAATGATAACACTCTTCTTAATTCAAATATTTATTTAACTTTATAAAAAAAATACGTTTTTTCTTATAATTTTTTTTAAAAAAAAATAATTGCTCAAAAATTTGTCTTGGAAGTTTATCTATTTTGCATTTTTCCAAATTTTAAATCATTTCATCATTAATGCTATTAATTTTTTCCCAAAAATCTCATCATTAATGCTATTAATTTTTTCCTTAAATTACTTTTTTTCCTTCTTTGTTCTTTTTACTTTCTTTTCATTATTTATTTTAATTTCCTTATCTGCATGAAATTGATTAAAATTTGTGAATACTTATATATTGTCTATTTGGTTCTTCGATTGATTTTTAAATAATAGTTAATTACTTCATGTATGAATGATATTATGTTTGAATTAAAGTTAATTGGAAATGAACATGATATTGTATTAAAATCTTAATTTGGTAATTTGATTTTTTAAAATGTTATAACATTATTGTGTCAATTTTTTTTAAAAAAATAATTGATCGTTTTCTCTGATGTCAACTTAATGTGAAGATATTATTTCTTTTCTTAATTATTTTATGTGAAAATACATAAATAAATAAAAAACTGAACTTGGCACGAAAATTTACTTAAGTACTTAAATTTTACGGGTAATTATTTACCCTCCTTAACATATTTGAAGTGAATTAATACCACCCTAAAAATATAATACCAGTCTCAAGTTGGCAAGTGTATTACACACGCGCCATGTCATTGACACATTAGAACCACATCAGTGCCACATCATAGCCACATTGGAAATTCTTTAAAATTTGATTTTTGATTTTTTAAATTCATTTCTTTCTTTCCTTTTCATAATATTTAAATACTAGTTAATCTTTAGTTCTTAATTAGTTTAAGAAATATTGAAATCATTAGCAGTGATTTTTTTTCAATACTCAACGTCATTTACCGCCATGTCGATTGTCGGTGTTCTTCATTTTTATTTTTTTTATACACTAATCAAGGTCTAATTCTTAACTAATTCAAGAAAAAACACATTTCTTTGTAGTGATTTATTTTTTTTTAAAAAAAACTTTCTCTATCCATTGCTTCAATCGCCATTGCCAACCACTAACATTATAGATCGGTTGACAAAACCTCATCTTTTTTTATGCCCAAGTCTTTATTTTTCAAAAAAAATCATAACTTTTTAAGAAAAATCAAATCTCCAAAGTAAAGAGTAAAAAAAAATTATGTGGGTCTTGAATGTGATTCTTTTTGTTTATGTGTTTAACGAGAAAATGTACTTTGAATGTAGAGTTTGAAGAAGGAGAATGAGGATGGGGTGGGGTGGGGAGTTTGAGGAAGAAAAGACAAGGAAATTTTTTTTTTATGTATTTTCCCTTATTTTATTTAAGAGGAAACACAAATTTTAACTCTAATCAAAATAGAATTTACCTTTTTATTTCTACTTAATTTATAAAAAAAAAAAATTTAAATTATAATTATACCGCGCGAACAAATTTCCTAATTTCTAATAATTTCAAATAATCAAACCACTTAATGGTAACCATGTAGTCATGATTTAAAATAAGAAAGAAAAATATTTGGAGAGGAATCTAAGTCATAGGCGCTATGGTTCAACCGCCATAAATTTTCAACAAAAAATGACTCCTTTATTTACTCTGGCCGCTAGGTCAACTAATTTAAAACCAAGAATTCTTCTTATTTAAATAATTTCCATCAATCAATTAGATTATCAATAGAGTAAAACAATTTAGTCATGTTGAGCAGCTATGGGATAATTCCATCTGCAACCACTTTCACTATTTAATTATTTTTTTCTCCCCAGAAATCGAGAAAACATACCATAGTTTTTCACTTTTCTTTTTAAACTAGATATTAGGTTCCCGTGCTAGCGCGGGTCCAATATATATTATTTTTTCCGTCTCATTTTATGTGAGATAGTTTGATTCGCCACGGAGTTTAAAAAAGAAATGAAGACTTTTAAAACTTGTGGTCCAAAATGAATTATATAAATTTGTATGATTGTAAATTATTTCATTAAGGGTAAAATAAATATTTTATAGTCAAATTGTTACTTAATATAGAAATGTGATATTCTTTTGGGATTGACTAAAAAGGAAAGTAAGTCACATAAATTGGGAGTAATTCTTTGTTTCAATTTATGTGACACCGATGAAATTTGGAGAGCTATATAATTTTTTGTATGTCATTTTGTTAAATATATTTTGAAGTTGTTAATTTATTGTGATTTATAGCACTTCTTATATCATTTTCAAATAATATATATTACTCTTTCTGCTCCATTTTATGTGACGTAGGTACTTTTACGAAAGTCAACTAAATTTCTTATATGATTCTTAAATATTTTTAGTTGTTATTTTACTTTAATTTACAGTACTTTTTATGTTATTTTCAAACAAACTTCTTTTGTTTCAATATGGAATTAAAGAGTCAATAAAATTTCTTTTATGATTTTTAATTATGTTTTTTTTAATAGCTTATATTATTACATTGTGATTTTAAGTACTTTTTATGTAATTTTTAAATATAGAACAAATTAAAAGAAAAACAAGGAAAAAGTTAAATGAAGAAAGTACTAAAATTTTCAAATAATCATATTTCTATATTAAAATGTTAAAAACTTTAAAACTCCACATATATGCACAAAATAATATACGGAAGACAAAATAATTTTAAAATATATATTAAAGCTCTTTCTAATAATATCACATATTTATTCTATTTTTTAAATATGACTCTTTTCGTATCAATTTATTTGAACATGTTTTTTTTATTTCACTTAAAAAAGAAAATTACTTCTTAATTTTAATTTTTTACATAGCGTATTTATGATTATAAAATTAGAAATACTTTTTACTTTAATTTATGTGATATATTTTATATTTAAGATTACAAAATTTAAAAATATTCTTCATATTTAACACATCGTGCAAAAAAAAAAAGATGAAACAATATAAATAATTTATTAATGAATTAATTAATTAATAAATAATATTCAAAGATCCCTAGAGGATAGAAATTGGAAATAATAAAATATAAGAACAATGCAAGGAAAATGAAATGGTGTACAAAAGTAATAATAGGGCCCACACAATTAAAGCTAGCCGTAAAAGAGAAAAAAACCAAATGGTTTTTGTGTCCAACAAAAAGGAAGTACATTTATGAAGCAGGCAAGTACAATCATTTTTCACGTTTGAAAAGTACGAAATACCATAAAGCAACCCTCTATTTTGATTTATTTACGCAAGTACCTTCATCGTCCGGCCCACGTGGAGGCTATTAACTGATTTCGTAGTATTGAGGTACTCAATACTTATGTAAAGTAAAGTATAGAATGACAAAAATAACCCTTAAATTGAGTTTACGTAAGCACACGTGTTGACAGAGAAGAGTGTGCTTATTCGCTCTTCTTATATAGTAATACAAAGATAAGAATTAACAATTATTCAACAATTTTAATATTGTAATAAAATTCTAGCCTCTTCGTACTCAACAAGCAAAAACCATTTTTCCGTATGAAAGCATGAACCGTGTATATATATATATATAATTTTATACATATACTTTATCTAAATTATCTATTTAGATGTAAGTAAGGCTCTTGATGTCAATTGTTTTAAAACTATATTTACACAACGAAAGCATACTAGAATTTTACTGCTTACATGAATAATAGATAACCAAATCGTTTATGCTAGAACACATATAATATGCTAGAACATATAAACTTATAGAAATTTAATTCAAGAATTACCTTTTGAAGTGTGAGCAGATACCCTCAAGTGAATCCCCAAGTTAGACAGACCTTCAAGCGAATCTACAAGATAGACAATAGTTATGGTCTTCTACAGTGATCTCAAGTTCACATCCTAACTCTCTCAATAGTGGGCAAGTATGAATAGAAACTTTCAATCTCTTTCTAGATTAGGAGAATCCCTACTTATTTCCCAGTTCAAAAAAGGAGAAGAAAACTCAGTGTTTCTTGAAAACAAGAAAAACACACATTAGATTTCTCTTGAATAAAAATGACGCTAATTTCCTCCTTTCCCCTTAGAAATATGATTCTGAGTTCTAGTTAAATATGAGCACTGTAGGGACCACAAAATCAATTAGTGAGGCATGGATTCCATCAACTAACTTATTATTTCACCAATATATATTATTATCATCCAATCTACCAGGCATATTGACCCATCTCAGAATCTCACCTTTTAATAAATCAAAACGATAATTAATATATACAAATCATAATAGTTATATCAGAATTAAGAATATAAGTACATTTAATAGTTTAGAGAATATGTTTTTGTCAGACAGTCTAAAACAATTATCTCTACTCGGTCTCGTTCAACACATACAAAATGCACTAGCACAAGAAGTTGGAATTATACCGTTCCCATACTCAAGATAAATTACATATAATCTTGTGCTACAATCGTACCGATGGCATGTCCAATTTCCATCCTAGATTGTGAACAAAAAACTTTATACTTATAAGAACCGATGATTTAATTCTTTGTGTATAAGCAAAAACTCTACACACTAAATCATGTACTATATAAGTAGACAGACACCATAAGCGAATATATGATCTATTAAAACTGAGCTAATATTTATTCTATAATAAATATTATATCTTCACATATGATTAATAGCATATATCTCAACAATAAAGTGATCATGTTTGCTTTTCAAGAATTAAATTGATTAATTTTGAAATTAAAATTAAATTATATCAATTTAATTAATTATAAATTTGGAATTATTAATTCCCACTTGGATTTATTAAGAGTTGACAGAAAATGAGATGTACTATTAATTAGTATAATATTCCAATGTTTATCCATTATATATTATATATTCTAAATCGACATAGAATCAATTTAATTAATTGTAAATTTGGAATTATTAATTCCCACTTCGATTTAAGAGTTGACAGCAAATGAGATGTACTATTAATTAGTATAATATTCCAATGTATTTCCATTACATATTTTATATTCTAAACCAACATAGAAAAAACAAAATTGTCTATAGGTTATTAGTTTTTAAATTAAGTTTTTAAAAACGTTGCTGGAGCAATGATTTATGTTTTAATTTTTTTTAAAAAGGAAATTGCTGCAGGGCAGCGATTTTATGTTTTAAATTATTTTTTTAGGAGCAGTGATTTTATTTAAAATAAAAATTAAATTTGTAAGTAACTCACTGTTGTAGCAGCGATTATGTTAGAAAAAAATTAACATTTCTCGCTTACTGAGCAGTGAAAAAGAAAGAAAATTGAATATGTTAACCGCCGTTAAAACCATAAATGATCTCGCTCCCTTAAGAGCGAATTGTCAGTTTTTTTTTTTAAAAAAAGGGGTGGCCCTTTATGCATTTTGGAGGGAAAAAGTGACCATTTTGACTTTGAACTCAGATTAATAGTGGATAGGCCCAAATTGTGGGTGGAAAGTATGGATCGAGCAGTTTTTTGAAGAGGTAATTCAATTCTATAGTCATCTTTTTAGTTCGAAAAATGCACAATAAAAAGTAAAAAGGGATAGTAATCAGCTTGGCAAAGTTATAACCCAAAAAAAAATCCAAAATAATTCCTCACATATCCTGTCAAAATGTATGTGCATGTAACTTATCAAAATATAATTAATTATCCGATTCAACAATTAATAATTAGTACTTGTACAATTCAAAAATAATTTTTTTATATTAAAAGCAAGAAGCAATATCTTAATATTAGCATCTAATTCTAAGTCATGTGCACCAAACTAGACATACAAACAGCGCGAATCAAGATTTAGGGAATAATCCTTGTTACAATTTGCAACCTCTATGTTGTTCGAATTTTTCAAAAAAAATATCATATTCGTGTGTTAAACTTTTCAAAAGTACATTACTTTTAGAACATTCAATATAGAAGTGTCAAGAATTTTAAAGAATTTGAACAACATAAAATTTTAACACAACTCAAAATGAAAGGATAAAGGTATCACCATTAAAATCTCATTTTATGTAACAACCGATTTGATATGATTGCATCATTACCTTTTCCTCCCCTGGTTTGACCTTTTTTTATGATCTAATAATCTTATTTTTATCTTTTACACTACCTTTTTAAATTTTTATAATAGCTCTATATACTAAATTTTTCTCGTAGGTTTTATCTTCAAATTGTTGATACATGACATTATGTACCAACACAACACAATATATCCAAACATTATATATATCCATCAAAATAATAAGTAGTACATAGTACAATACACAACACGCTTTACCCCTGTAACCCTATTGTAGATGGTAGATACATTATTTTCAATAGATCTTGACTTAAATACAATATATTGTGAAATAAAACGGAACCATAAGGAATAAATTAAACATAGTGTAACATGTATCATTCCATGTTTTGGTCATGAAATAGATGATATAAATAAATAAAAATACGTATCTGATTCATCTTTCGAAACCATATAATCACATCCTGAATATGATGAAATAAAATGAATTAAGATAGCACTAGATGACATATATATCAACGAAATAGTTTCAGCAAAGCGAATTCTCCCAAGATAGATATATTCAATTTGATTTTGAATATATAAATATATTAATGGTACTAAAATATTTCAATCTATTTTCACTAAGCAGTCTTATCCCTACCTTGTATAAACATAAAAACTATTTTTAAAAAATCATCGAATCAAATAACTCATATCAAGCCATATGAAAAGCACATATACTTGTGCATAAAAAAATTATGCAGCAATTCTGAGGTAAAAATTCTTTATGTAGTGATCAATGATATTTAATGATAAACGGATTATTACACGGTAATTAATAATAACAGAGATATTATGCAGAGTAATTAATAATCGTACAATAATTATTTATTTTAGTTAAGAATATTTTTATCTTTAAATAATTTAACACGTATTTTTAGTTCAAATTCTATTATTAATATCACTTTAGAGCAACCCTTAGATCACCAAACGTCATCTTAATTATTGTTTTTTTAATCTTTTATTCTTCTTTACTTGATGGACCAGACAGTTAAAAGGATAAAATTAAAAAAGAAAAATGACAACAAAGGTTATAGTGAGATAATAAATATTTATTTATCCTTAATCAAGTATTTATGTTTGAATCATGTATATGAAATCGTTTTAATGTTAATGCTTTGCCGTAAATTGAAAATTTTAACCACAATTTCAAACTAATTACACTATCATAAAATAAAAATAAAGTTTAGTTTTAAACTTTATCGCTAAATAATTTGTAATTATATAGTATTTGATAATTTATCACTAATTCATCGTTTAATAGAATTAACAATAAATTTTTCTATCGTTAATTCATGTTCTTTGGTAGTGTCAAAAACAAGTACTAATAAAATGTATCAAACCTCAAAAAACACAAGTATTAGACATCATGCAGGAAATTAAAAATACTAAAAAGTTAATGAAGTATAATTTAAAGTTTTAAACATTCAAATCCGTAAAGATTTTTTTTTTCACAATATTTTATTCTACTAAAAAAATTAATATTCCAATTTCCAACTCATGACAACAAAAATAAGGAAAAATAAAAAATATGTATATATAAAGATTCGCCAACTGGAAAACTTGCAAATCCAGGAGATCTCATGTGCTGAAAATATTAAAATATTGCTCGCTCCGTCTCAATTTATGTGGTACTTTTTGGATTTTGAGATTTAAATAAGTGGTCGTAAATTTTTTATATATCTTTTAATTATTTTGAATTGCCAGTTATTATGACTTATGATACTTTTTACTTAGTTTATAAATTTCATTTCAAAAAAATTGAAGATTCCACGAGCAAATTTTCAATCAACCTTAAATTGTTTAACTCTTTAAAAAACAAAAAAATTCACATGGGACAGAGGGAGTATATATTTAATTATTAGTTTAACTTTGAATATCATGTAATTAAAATTTTAATTTGCTCTACTTAAATCGAGAGTCTTTTGAAAATCTCCTTAACAACTCTACATTGAAAGTTCAAAAGATTTGGCACATGCACTAAGACAAAGATCTAATTATAATTTCAAATAAAAACATTGAAAGTTAGACGTCGATAAGCTAAATTTTAGGCAAAATATCAAAAAATTGTTATTGCCCAATTTAATATTTTCAATATCAATTATATACATCTCAAATTGATTTGAAGCAAGTAAACTCGTAAATTTCAATATATTATAACTAAATTTAAATTATACGCACTTTTGATAACTTGAAGGTACATTTTGCAAATATGAAAACTTAAATAAAATTTTGCATGGACCATGAACACAAAAGTTACTCTTTTTTTTTATGAAAAAAAATTACTTTTTTGCTTTGTTAAAATGGAGATAATGAGATCAAGAATAATGACTACTAAAATTAATTAAAAGGAAAAGAGACCCCAAGAATATTGCTAACTTGTCTTTCAAAACGATAAAGAGAAAGGAGTGTTCAAGAATCAATGTATTATTTTTTTTAAAAAAATTCGATGGTGATAGTTTGAATAAGAAAGAGAAATAATTGATAGTTAAAATGTTTTTTAATATATAAATATTAATTATAGTTAAAATTTTTTTGGAGTAATGGATAGTTATATTGTGAAACTTGATAAAAAAAAAATTAAATACTTTTGTTTAGTTTTACTTGTCTAGTATCCTAAAAATAAATTTCTATTTTTTACTTATCATATTTAGCATATCAGGAAAATATAAATTAATTTTTTTTCATGTTATATCCTCATCATTAATTACTTAAGGCGAAATGGTCTGGTGGACCCTTATACTTGTATCAGTTTGTATTCTAAATCCTTCTACTTACACATTTGTCATCTGGACCCTTAAACTCAAATAAAATGAGATTTTTAAATCCCTCAAACCATGTGTGTAGCTCACTCTCCTTTATATAATTGACATGTCATATCCACGTCACATATATTAATGCCACATCATAATTATTTCATAACTATTTTAAAAAAATTATTAATCAAAATTATTTAATAAAATATAAAATAATAACATTTTAATTTATTATTGGCATTTCTAATTCTCCCTATTTTCACTATTTCACTACCAAAAGAAAGCCATCACCGGCGTCGCCATTTTTGCCGGCGATTCACATATACTTTCTCCCTTAAGTAGTAATCTGGAGCCTCGCCTTGGTCAATGAAAGTTCCTGAGGTCATTAAGGCAGCAATAGCAAACATCTCAGCAATAGCCAAAGGCAAATTGGACAAAATCCCCAAAACTTTTCTAGGCAATTTCTTCACAATCCCAAAACCAACAACACCATTCTTCGTATCCTCCACCTTCTTTCCACCATTTCCTACAGACCCTTCTTCCAGTTCAACAACTGGTGGCGCCACACCATCAGAACCTGGAACTGAAATTGGTCTCTTTTCCTTGCTGGGTTTATTCCCTTTTACTGTATTGAGCTTACATGTAAGAGTAAAAGCAAAAATACGGCCTTTGTTGCTGTAAACACCAAGAATTCGAGAATTATAGATAAATGGACGAACCTGCTCGTTACACCTCCATACATGGACTGAAGCAAACCTCTTGCCTCTGCAAATTTTTACCCCAAAAAACTCCAACATCAATGGAGACTCTCAAGATTTCATCAAGAATCTCACTTGTGCAACTTTCTCCCTCACCCGTCTTCATCTCCGTCGCATACATCACTATTTTTCTTTCCTCCTCCAACCTCCACAATAACAATAACCTAAGCCACCACACAATCAAATCTGGCCGCCAAACTTTTCGTTAGAGGCAAGTACTTCTTGTTGTTGTAAACTTCTCTAAGAGCTGACTTTTGCTTCTGTGAGATGCCAGTCAAAACTTGTGCAATTGACAACCTTACCACCTTGATTTTGGATAGCTTGTTAGGAGCACCACCGGTGACCTTTGCAACATGGAGAAGAGCAAGCTCCGCCTTCAGATCCTTCAACTGAGCCAAAAGGTCTGTCTTCGACTTGTTCCTCAACTCATGAACCTTTATTCTCGCCATGGCTGCTGCTCCTTTGAGGTTACTGCTCAGACGACGATGGAGATTGGAAAGCAATTAAGCTTGGAAGAAGAAATAACTTTTTAATTAATTGTTTTTTTAAAAAAATATTTCTTTTATAATTTTAATATTTTTTTAACTTAAAAAAGTTGTTCACTCGCCTTAAGATGCGTGAAGTCACACACTTTCGCCAACTCAGCCATCTTAAAGACACATAAGCTTGGTCAATGGTCAGAGGGATTTGTTAAATCGTGTTTTATTGAATTTAAGGGTCCAGATGACAAATGTGTAAGTAGAAGGATTCAGAATACAAACTGATACAAGTATAAGGGTCCACCAGACCATTTCGCCATCAAATAAAGCTTAGAACATTATTATGAAGTACATTTATATTAATTTTGTAAAAAAAAATTAGTTTTATAAATTGATTTAAATAATAGCTTATTCTGATAAAAGAAAATCAACATAAATATTGAAAAATATTACCCGAGATTGCAAATTGATAGCCAGACAATCGAGTTGATAATTTTCCTCATCTAAGAATAACATTTTTTCTTCAGTGTTGATACCTTTTTTGAAACTCGCAACTTGTTTGCAAATTGACAGAGAATGTAGAGCCAGCCCATCAAGTTGATAGTTTTCATCACCCAAAAATAATTTAATTTTAATTTTATATGTTAAAACTTAAAACAACTAAATAATTAAAAAATTCTTTGGAGAAAAATTACTTAATATCAAAATTAAAAACACGAAAGTAATTTTTTTTTAATAAGTTAAAGCAAACAATGCATTTTTTTTATACCGTGGACAAGTAAAAAGTTAAGAAATAAAAAGAGGCATAATTCCAATAGTGGTAAGCAAGTTTGAACACCAACATGAGTAAATTGCTAAGAATTTATTAGTCCTTAGTCAATTAGCTTTGTGAGGAACCACAAATTTTAATTTAATCCGGCTCCAATTAGCTTTATGAGGAACACCCATCATTTATAGTTATTAATTTTTAAAAACCTTTCCATTCAACTTAAATTAAATACAATCATATAACGTAGTAACAATGGAGAAAATGTTAGCAAAATTGTTTTTTTCTGAAAATGTATATCTAAAAATTCAAATTTTACAATTTTTTCACTTATTTTGGGTCATTTTTTAAATATATATATATATATATACACACACACACTTATACTATCTTAAAAGCGTGAACTCCCAAACTTGAATGTTGAATTACTATAATACCCCAATTAAAAATACTCAACTTCTTTTATTTATTAATTTAATTAATTTTATCATATTGAAAGTAGAAACCTTTTCAAATTAAAGGATTGTAACTTTTTTCAACGAGTTGTGATTTTTCGAAAGGGCTGTGACTTTTTTGACGGGTTGTGACTTTTTCAATGAGTTGTGACTTTTCCGAAGGGCTGTGATTTGTTCAAAGGGTTGTGATTTTTCTAAAGGGTTGTGTCGTTCATGATGAGTTGTGACTTTTCCTGTAAGCAGTGACTTTTTCGAACGAATGTGACTTTTCGGATAAGGCACAATTAACACCTATTCATACTACTATTTGGTAGCTATAAATAGAGGGATTTTCTCACACTTTTAAACTACAATTTCTTTACGTTTTCTACTCTTATTCTTCTTAAAAAATCTCAAGTGTTATTTGCAAAAATTGATCAAGTTCAAATTTTAACGAAATTTGAGGTACCTCATAAGAAATAGTTGGTGAAAAAATTATAGCAAATCATTCGTCAATTCACACTGGTATTTTTTCTTACCATTTTCTTGAGTTAACAGTGACGAAAAGATGTGGGAGAGACAATAATATTAAACAGTTATGAAAAAAGGCATATGATTTGGGTAAGATATTTCATCTTTAATTTTTTATTTTTTATTCTTTTTCCTCAAATGAAGGAGTTTCTCCTAATTTTGCTAAAACAGTGGGTATCAACGTAGACCATTGAATTATTAGTTTTGATGTTAAATTTACTATTTCAAAAATAAATTTTCACTTTTACTTATAATATGACAAAATGTCCATGATAACAATTATCTTTTAATAGATATGTATGTAAAAATTAACGCAGAACGTAAAGTGTTGGTGGCAAGAATTTAGATCAAATGGAACACTAGAGTGAATATAGCATGAACATATATTTTCGTCTTCCTTCTTCATTGGATATGTATTGTTCCATATATTTTTTCTTTATGTCACAAGATACACTCCTTACTAGCTAAATAAAAATAGACAAGAAAATAGTGATTGATCATAAAATATTCTTAAATCAAATTAATCATTCTATAAATAATAGTTTAAATTTTATTCATCTATTAATTTTTATTATTGAAAAATTTAAATATTTTATATCATGATGCAACTTTTATAAGATACGAGATACTTTTATTAGACAACAACTATATGATATGTATGCGAAAGAAAAAAGGAGAAGACTACAATTCCACAAATATAAGGTAGAAACTTAATAAAATAAAATATTTTTCACCATAGGTGATATTATTCATACATTAAATTTAAATTATTCTACTGAAGTATATATAACCATCATTCATGATAACAATCAAGTACATTTTTTTGTAAAATTACTTCTCTATGATAGTCTTACTCAAATATTAATTTATACTTTGTAAAAGATACGTTACATATAAAGATAAAATATTAAAATACTTATGATAATCCTTATTAGTGTCATGCAAATACTAAATTTCAAGTATGAATATTTAAGACAAAATTTCTACTCAAATGATGTACATTATTTATGTTCATAACCTCAAGAGGAAAGGGTATTGGTGACATTTTTTGAATGGATATTTTTTTTACTATTTTGATGGTTAGATTTGTTTACAAAATTGAGTGAAGTAAGAAATAATATTATTAAAGAAATGTCACTTTCTCCCATATTTAAACTTATAATGCATTTTGAAATGTTTTAATGATATTTGGTAATTTTGATCTCAAAATACAAGTAATTGTATGACAATATGTATTAATAATTTAAAAATATTGGTCCTATGTTTGTTCAGTTATAATTATTTACTTAAAAGCTTTACTTTAGTAATATTAATTCTATTTATAACATCATATACTATATATACGATACACGTGCCGTAAAACTAGTGTGTGTATATATATATATATATCTTTTGTTCATTTGCTTAGTCTTGTATGCCAATATTTTTTTAGCAACATGATAATTTGAATAAATCATAAATCTAAATTTTAAAATGTTAGTGCAATTATCTCTCAGCAGTTTTATGAAAATATCTGAAAATAAATTATGTTAAGAACTTGTGTTGTGTCTTGAAAGTAACCAGTTATTTTTTAAAAAATAAAAATTAGTATAGAATAATTATTGTAATTTCTAAATTTTAGCATCATCATCTTAAACATTTATCTTAATAATATATTTTTTGACTTTTAAAAAAAAATTGACTGACTCATTCATTAATTATTATTTTTCACATTACTTGTTTTATATTTTTTATATTTTGTCAATTGGCATTTGTTGGAAAAAAAATTGACCTTTTTAATTTTTGATTTTGGATACTGACATTTATCATTATTTGTTTTAGTTTTTCGAGTTATTAGTTTTATATTTTTTACTTTTTGTCAATTGGCATTTGTTGAAAAAAATTGGCATTAATTTTTTTGTTTGGATGCTAACATTTATTATTATTTGTTTTAGTTGATGACATGTGTCTATTTTTATATAAGATTTAAATATGTGTGTGTATTATTATTATTATTATTATTATTAATAATAATAATAATTTAAAAAAATGAGATGACTTATAATAATTAGGCTGATATAGTCTATTTACTGTTTGTTGCTTCGGAAGAAATGTGTCAAATTAAACATGGACGGAGTGAGTGCACGTGACGCTCCAAGCCTACACCCTGGATGTGGCAGGCACTCGAGAATCATTGTTGGCCCCAAGCGAATCCTTGGTCTGGCTTACTTACTCAGCGGAAGACTCTAAGCATTATTACAATGATTAAATGCATTTCTACTCAACTTTTTGATAAAATAACTTCGAACGTTTAAAGGTCAAACATTCAACTTGGCCAAAATGACAACTCAAGTCTTAACATATGAAATAATAATGTAAAGACAACTGAACTACTAACTGTCTATGAAGCCTCTAAAACAAGGAGGGATGTCGGGACAAGACCCCAGATCATCCTAATAACTAAAGTACTAAAACAAATGATAAAAGGAGCCCTCCGGAAAGCAAGGAGGCTCACCAACAGACTCTGAGTGCTCAACTGGATCAACGAGGCGCTGGGTGCTGATCCTGTTACCTGTGTCTGCATCATAATACGATGCAGGCCAACTGTATCAGTACATTGAATGTACGAGTATGCGAGTTGGAAAGCTAAGCATAACATAAGCTTGAAAGGAATCTAAAAGAAACACTTACCTTGGCGTTACTCAACTCTTGAATACTTAACTCAAATGTGAAATAAAACCAACAATAAAAGTGCAGTTTATACAAAGCATTTAGAACAATACTTGATAACTCAACATGTTAAAGAAATACAATAACAACTCAATTACATAAAAGTAATATAATACTGTGGGAGATTCTTTAACCGATTACCACCAATATGAGCCTAAGTGGTGATACAACATCTTGCCCACACTGCCAGAACTGACCTATACTTTGCTGTCATATAGAACGCCTTAAGTAAGTGGATCCACTAGTCTATGCTAAAAAGCACTTAAGGAATCATCAAAAAAGTATGATCATTTACTACCCATGGTGGCTACATGGTTTATGGAGACTTTGAATTATCTGAACTCAAATTTGTCCCCATATCGGTGCTCAATACTACTCCCAAAATATACTTAGCTCATATGTTTGTAAAAACAAAACTCTTTCTTTGGTTTGAGATAATTACTCAAAACTTAGCTTAAAAACTCTCTTGGAAATCAAAGTTTCCTCATTACTGAAAAACTAGCTCAAAGGCTCTTTTGAAAATCAAAGTTTCCTCTTTATTGAAAAACTAGCTCAAAGGCTCTTTTGGAAATCAAAGTTTCCTCTTTACTGAAAACTAGCTCAAAGGCTCTTTTTTGAAATCAAAGTTTCCTTTCTCGTTTAAATGTGAAAACATTTACTCTTTGGAAATACATAGTCCCGATATACTCTGTTGAAGAAATGACTTCAATCTTTACTCTTTACTCAACTCAAAACTTAAGTCTTAAAACAAAGTTAAAATATTTGTAAATGACTTTTGGAAGCCTCTATGAACTTCTTTTGACTTGACTCTTAACTTCTCTTGACTTGACTCTTAACTTTCCTTGAGTTAAATTATGGATTCAAGGACCGTGATTTGTGATAGGAAAGATCTTATGATGTTTAGGAGTGATTTTAGATAGCTAAACATGAGAAATAATCAAGAAGTCACTTTCATGGAGCAAGTTCGCGACGCGGAGATGAATTAAAATATTTGATCGAAATAATTTTTAAAACAGTGGAGTCCGCGTTCTCTCCGCGACGTGGAGAGAAAATTTTCACCCTGAAGGAACAGGTCCGTGTCGTGGACCTGATACCTATTCCTTGTCCGACTTTTACCTTTTTCGTTTTCCATCCCCAATTCGCCTAAATTCAATTATTTTTCGCAACGTCTCTTTAGATTCAAGTACCCACAACATATACACAGTAATCTAACTCAGGCAACTCTAGTAATCGACTCTATAATGTCAAGAAACTCCTCAATCTCATCCCAATTCAAGAACGAAAGCAAATTCAAGAACAGACATCAAGAACATTCAGACTTTCAACTTTTAGGACGAATTTGCACTGAATTAAACATGTTTGGCGCGTGGGTGAAGAAACCCAACGTTGTGTGAACTCACATACCTCGTAGGGATCACCCCTGACGAAATCCACAAGCGATTCTTGAAGATCTTGACGATTCTTGCTCCTTCTCCTCTTTTCTTTTCTTCTTTTCTCTTCTCTCAAAACCCTAACTCAAATTGCAAAAGCTTAAACTGAATTCTATCAGTTTATACCTTAAAATAATTACCAAAAACGTAATTAACTAATTGGGTATCGAAAAGACCAAAATATCCTTTCAAAATCTGTATTGGACTTTCCTTATCCATACAGCCTACTTCAAATGATGGGCATATCTCACTCATACGAACTTGGAATCGCGCAGACTCAACGGTGTTGGAAAAATAATTCAACAATATTTCCTACGGTATTTGAAAACACACCTAACTCATCTTGAACTAGGATTTATGGTCATTTGATGTTGACCAAAAACTCATTCTTAACTTAACTTAAACAAATTTCCAGATTTTCATTCTTTCCAAAAATTAACTCTTTCTAAGTCTAACTATTTCTAGTTGTGGGATGTTACAGTACAACTTGCTCATATTGTGGCTGCATTTACCCCTATTAAATGCATAGTCAAAATTTATAAATTTTGTTTATATGTTTAACCACATTAGAATCAAATTCATTTAGATATACACATTTGTAGTTGTAAAATTCGTGTTTCGAGTTGTAATTTTATATATGTATATATATATATATACTTTTTTTTATAAATTCGGCTAGACAATTCCAAATTTCAAACAGTTTTGTCTATAGTTACATCTACTATTTTCAAACTTTAAACTCGTATATATGATATTTAAATCACAATATTTCAACCAAAAAATTTCTTGTGTTAAGGCTAATCTAAGATCATATGTCAATCATGATTCCATGGGATAAGAGATATACTCAATACTTGATATTCGGCAAAATCTTTTGAAAGCTAAAAATATTTTTCTTTTTTTTTAATTTTTAAAAAGTTTAAAGTGTTTGGTCTTTTAGAGGGGAAATAAAGAACGATCTCTTATGTTTGGGAGGGTGTTCAAATTTATCCTCCAAATATAACCTTAAGCACTATGTGTCCTTCAAGTTTGCAAAACTTGTATGCGTATGGTCAGTTGATCCGCAAGAGCAACACCAAGCTCTCTTCTTGTCATCAATCACACCTAACAGCTTGGTTAATATTTTCATCTATGGTTTGCTGGAAATATTGCATCCATATCAATACTCTGTGAACACATAATATTCCACAAACGTAACTCTGAAAATTTTAAGGATTAAATATACAATCTTTTTTGGCTCAGCTGCTTTATGTTTTGCCATCTGTTCTGTAACCTTGGTGTCTTCACAAACAGGACCAAAGAATTTTCGATTATATGTTATTAATGTTTATGGAATAGTTGATTGATTGATATGTTATAACTATACCATATTGTTGGAATGTTTCGGTACCAACTTATGCACTTACATGTCTAAGCTTTCGCACAAAGAAAAAACTTTTAAATAAGGGTATGGTAGTGGTTAGCATCTAAGATCTCTTGTTTGTGTTGTTTGTTTTCCTTTAACCTCCAAATGAATGTCATTGTTCCCATAATTGCTACGTTTTTGCCATCAAGGTTAATCATCTTACTTTGATGGTACTAATTTTATTCGATTTGTGGATTTAGAAATTTGTAGGTGGGACAAAGTTTTATGTAATTGTCAGATGGATCTGTTGATTTTGATTGCTTTTTTCCATGTTTCAATCTGTGTGATCTGACATTGTTCTTGAATGTGTTATATTTTTTGTTTTTCCATCTAAAAACTACATGTTGGCCATTCATTTTGGTAGCTTTCAGTTGTGATGTGTTGTAAAGCTACCTTAATATATAGAAAGAACAAAGATATCTATAGAAGGAGGAAACCAAGGTACGGCTATGCTCTGCCTCCACATTGTATTACTGACTACGTGGCAGTTGGCAACTAATTGATTCACGATATGTCACTCAACACTGATGATTTAATAAGATTGTATGGAGGACGATATGTAGCTTCCTGTTTCTTCGGAAGTTGACTTTGTCGAGGCATTTCATATGGTCTGCAGATGTTTTATTTGTGCACATGTATATCTTGAAGTTAATCTCACGATACACAGAAAACTTAGAAACGATCTGAAGCAGGTGACAAGGGAGTTGCATAGTCAGATTTAGGATCTTCAGTCACATACAAGTATCTAACATCAGAATAAATCCAACGTGGAACTTGGTCCAAGGTCATCACAGAATCTCCACTATTAGTAGGTACCCCTCATCGGAGAGTAGTTGCTACATACCGATACATAATTTCCTTTTCTTAACTCCTTTCACTTCCCATTCCTCATAAAGAACAAAATATTCTCCTTTGTTCAATTGTGGATGGTATCATTGAAGATATCTGTATTCAGCGCGACAAAGGTTTTGATTTTGTAAGATATAACAGTCATGCTGAAGCAGCTCGAGCTATTCAGTTGGGAAATGCCCGAATCCTTTATGGTAAATCTGCTAAGGTACTATGTTATACCATGACATGAATTTTTTTTTTGCAGTGCATCTGTATATTCTGTCTAGCTTTTTCTATATTCTGATGTTGTAGGTTTAGCTTTGAGTTTCTTCGTCTCATTGCACCAACGTTTTGAAATTATTCTTCCTTGTCATGTGAAGTTAAGGTTTTCCAACTATTTTTACTAGAATTTCAGCTACAGGTATGTCTGTCGAACTATGCAATAGTTTTATCTACCTTTATTGAGTTATGTACAGACGTTTTGGTTAGTACTCATTATTTTGGAGTGTTGCTGAAAATTTGTTAAAGTGCTGAAGGTTAAAATCTTGGAGCAAAATGCCATTTCTACTCATGCCTTATTTGTAGCCAGCTCTCTGAAGATGCAAGAACTGGCTGAGTCATCATTTAAACTAATTTTGGAAAAATCAGGATGCATCTTTAGCGAAGTTCATCATGTCAATCACCAATAAAAGATATCGCTAGAAACCAGCCATTGCCGCTCACTGCATCAGCTACCCCAGAAAGGAGCAAACGCAAGCTGAAACAGATGATGACAAAGCAAGACTGGAAGGTATTGCTCCTACACTTAGATTGATGTAATTTCTTCTAAATATTAAGAACACAACTTTTAGGATCAAGCAACATGTATTCATTTCTAAATATGTTGGTTATTTTGAGGTAGGCTCTTTTGTTCTTGAGGTTTTCTCTAATTATTAAAAACATAACTTGTGTGAATTGAGCATACTGATTTATCAGCTTCTCATTTTGTACTGAGTCCTTTACCCATATTTTGAATCGAGAAACTGTGTTCATTTATCAACACTAATTCTCAATAGCAGATGTCCGCCTAACATTATTTCCTTTGGTTGCCAGTGAAGTATTTACTACCTTTTTGCAATATGGTTGGCATTTTGATGGCGTACACTTTTGCTGTTGATGGCATAAGCTTTTCCTGCCTACTTTTGAATACAGTCTACTCATATTCGCTACCACATCAGGTACAATCTAAAGTGTTTACAATATACTTAGTTCTTGCATGCTGGAGTCCATCATTAACTTAGTATCCTTCCTGACAGTTTTTTCCCTTGACTAGATGTGATTCGAAACTTCTATCTAGACATAGGGTGTGTTTGGTATGAAGGAAAATATTTTTCGGAAAATGTTTTTCAATTTTCTCATATTTGGTTGGATTAAATATTTTGGAAAATATTTTCCAAATCAACTCATTTTCCTCAAATTTAAGGAAAATGACTTTCCTTCAAAACTTAAGGAAAACATTTTCCAAAACTCTCTTCCAACTTCAAATTACAATTACTTTTTTGTTGAAAAAATCAATTTATTTTGTCCCTACCCTCAAATCATCCCCCAAATAATAATAATAATTTTAAAGCTTGTTTTTAAATTCAAATTTTTTACCCCACCTTCACCCCTACCCCCACCCCCTCGCCCTCACAAAAAATATTTAAAATTGTTTTTAAAAGATATTTCTAATTTCAATTTTTTATTTTTTTACCCACTACCCTTGCCCCCCCCCCATCAGCCCCCCAACCCCCTTCAAAAAGAAAAAAATTTAAATTTGTTTTTAAAAAATATTTTCAACTTCAAATTTTTATTTTTTCATCCCGATTCTTGATCACCCACCCCCCTCCTCGGCCATCCCCCCCTACCCCCCAAAAAAATTGAGTTTGTTTTTAAAAAATATTTTCAACTTCAAAATTTTATTTTTTCACCCCTACCAGCCCCTCCTCCCCACCACCCCCAAAAAATAATTTTAAGTTGGTTTTTCAAAAATATTTTCAATTTCAAAATTTCATTTTTTTCACTACTACCCACCCACCCCCTGACACCCCCCCACCCCCAAAAAAAATTAAGTTTGTTTTTAAAAAATATTTTTAATTTCAAAATTATTTTCTACTCTAGTAAAAATAAAAGATATTTCTCAAAAATATTTTTCATTCATAAATCAAACACTAAAAATCTTTTCCGGAAAATATTTTCTACTCACCAACCAAACATGAGAAAATAAGTCAAAAATCAACTTATTTTCCAGAAAAACATTTTCTAGGAAAACATTTTTCATGGAAAGCATTTTCCTTCGTACCAAACACACCCATAATGTTGCCTTGCTTCTACGTAGATGTTACATTCCTCGATGGACATTGGAGTTTTAAACAAAAAGGTATCTTGACAACTAAACAATTTATAGAATGAACAAAGGAACCCCTCCAGGCATAACCCACTGGACTTCATAAACAGTAAGGATTAAATCCTAGACTTACCATAACTTGAGTTGCTAGAGGATAATAGAATAAATCACACTTTTATCACTAAACTATACACCTGCTACAATCCGATTATTGCATACAAATGCAACTTTTGTGGAACAAAAGAATTGTGGTAATTGAGATGTATGTATAACTAAATATTTCACCTTGAACCTAAATTCATTTTCTCTATTCTTCCACACGTACTTCTTGCCAGAAGCTAACTAACACTGGAAAACAACTAAAAGGCAGCACTATGTAAATACTACAGGATGTAAATATCTAATGTAAATAACGCAACCACAAACGACTGTCAATCATATATATAATATCTATATATATAGCCCGCAAAATCAACTATAACGATTGCCAATGTGAGTGTGTGTGTGCCTTTAGTGTTCTCAATTCAAAAGAAGGGGAAATGACTCGGTAGATAATAAGAAATTGATAAATTAGTATGTTCGATTCACACAAATTATGCTTTGAATAATTAAAGAAAACCTGAAGATAAAAAGAACCAAATAGCCTAATTTAAATAATGAAACCTCAAAATAACCGGCAAAGGTAGAAATAAGGAATAGCTTTGCCATGACGCAAAATTACAAGTCGTGATGGCACATATGTTCCCAACAGATAGATAAGTCAACCCAATACTTTTATCAATTTAATTCAATAATTAAAGTAGATAGATAAGCGGCAACATAATATTCAAACACTAAGTCGTTTATAAGTATGAAATGCAAAAACCTAAAATACCACCCCAAGATTTAGTGTCATAAGTACAAGAGCTTCTAAAGTCAATACAAGTCTCTAACTATTGAACAAGTCTAAACATAAAACTTGTCCTATCAAAATACCAACACAACCTAAAGAAATAGCGATAGACGAAGGTATGGGCCGCAAAATACACAAACAGCTCACCACAACTCCAAGATAAACCAAATTCAGACTAAAGCTCCAAGAAATGCACTCAAATTCGAAATACAATCTACACCACAAAAGAATGCAACAAGTGTGGTATGAGTACGAAATCACGTGTACCCAGTAAATCTAATAGACCGACAATGAAGAAGTAGTGACAGGAGTATATAAGAAAATAATTCTTTAATTTTTACAAGTCCATATTATACTTATCAAACCTATTTTCATTAAATATGGATAATCAAATATCACATAATTTCTAAACATCAACGAAGCACCCAATCAAACAAGAATGAAGGATGCAATGCAATGTGACACCATCAAATGATATGCCTCAATTTCTCAGTACTCTCTCAACTGTATATATACATGATACTCTTCAGAAAAACATAAAAAGTTCATGACCCATGGGAAACTCGCGAGGTCCATATACCGACACGGACGATCACCACATGTCTGGGCGGACGATCTCAGCGCACTGCCATAAAATCAACCAATTTCCGCACGAAAGATCTCCACGTGCCCAAATTATAATCTTAACATCTCACCATACCCAACATGGACGATCTCCACGTGCCCAACTTATACTCAATCTCATGTCAATGCATGTGCACAATATGATTTCAATAAAAAGGGATGATGAAGCATCTAAATAGATCAATTGTCGCTATGACATATAATCACCTCATCATCACAAATATATGGGTTCAATAAATAAACACAAGCACACAAAGAAATTAAGTCACTAAATACATCATCTAATGCCCATATGCTTTGGCATTGTCGAATTACAATCTATCGTATTACAGTAATACATTTTCCATTTAATAACATCAGTAATCGTACTAATGCCCATCACACCATTGGTACGAGATCCCCATCTTTCGCCCTTACCCATTGTCTATTTCATTTTTAAATTTTTAATTAAAAAAGTTGTCCTTCAACGAAGTCTGAAAAAAACTTAACATACCTCGAATGCTGAACATGTGTCATGAATCCTCAAGATTTTCTTTTTCCCTTTTGCAGAGCTTCAACACATTCACAATCTATCACAAATGTATTATTCATAAGTAAACATTTTTGTAGACATCCATATTGCTGTACCTTTAGCCTAGATCCCAAAATCACCCCAAAACCATAGAGCACGGATATGTAATCAAGTTCCTAATCTTGTACCAATTAATATATTAGCTCTCATATTTTCTAAATTTCAAGCCTATGACTATGTCCCAATTTCTTAAAATATCGTAGTTTTAATGATATATATATAATAACATATAATTAATGTTTAATTACCTATCTCAATATATCAAAACCTAATAATAATGTGTTACGAATAAAAATAATTCAACGAGAAATCATATTCCACCTCTAGTAACCTTGGATGATGGAACAATGTGAGAAATTAACTAAACTATACTGAAAAGTTTCCATCATTTCTAGGTGTAACTAAAATTTTATTTCTTTTTGCCCTATTTAAGCCAAATATTTTACAACAGAAACACGTAATGGCTAAAGACACTTTCCCTAAAACTTCAAATATAAAATTATATGTATAGCACCCCAAAATCTCCTTAAAAGTTGAATATAATATGATGGCCAAAATATAAATACAAACCCAACTATTTTATCAAAATTAACACCGTGATTGGTCAATCAATTTAATACCTCAAGATTATCAATTTATATTTCTATGTTAAATGTATAACTTAAATTACTAACCTAACAAATTAACCAAGAAGCTCCCCTCAATAATAATCCAATAGCAATTGTCTAATTCTAAAGAATTTCCACAGAACCGACAATTTCCAACAAAAACACCTAGCAAGTTTTTTCCTTAAAAATAATAGTAAATTAACGTATACCTACTATTAAGAATTCATTCCATTAAGACAAAATATTGAGATTACTTGTACATGAAGCATTAGTTTGAATTGTTGTCGATGTTGAGATCGACTCCTCTCCGAAAATTTAAGCCGCAGTGGATTTGCGTTAGGAGAAAAGATAAGACTTACAGTTCCCTTTTTTTAGTTAACTTAATTTTATACATGAGCCAAGTGATATAGGGTATTTAAATTATTTTCTGACTCGGCCCATTTACTATCTACAAATAATTTAACTATTTAACAAATGCATGTCGCTAAATTACTAAAGTTAAATAAATAGTTTAAAATTTCTATTTAACATTTTACGAGAAGAGTCTTTTATGAAAAAATATGGTCTATTGCTCAAAACAACCTAATGAGTAATTACATCATCTACCACTAAAACAAACGTTCATCCTCGAGCGGTAAAATAATAGGAAGTATCTGAACGCTCAAAAAGTTAGGGATATCTAGTGTATATGCGTGATTCGCTCCCCAATAACCTCCTCAACTGGATGATACTCCATTGAACCTTAATTATAATAATTTCTTTTGAACTCAAATTTTGAATTTGCCTATCCAATATGGTTATCAACTCTTCCTTTAAAGTTAAATTCTGATCAAGTATATGAACATCACTTCTTCAACATCAAAATATAAAACACAATGTGAACGCCCTATATAAGACAGGTGGCAAGCCTACTTGTAAGCCAATCTCACCTATACACTCAATAAATAAATAAATAAAAAACAATATACCTTGGGTTCAACTTGCCCTTCTTTTCGAATCTTATCACTCATTCATGGGTGAAACCTTAAATAAAGCCCACTCTCCAACCATGGATTTAAAATCATGAACCTTTTGATCTACATCACTCTTTTACCTACTCTGAGCCATGTAAACTTATCTTGAATCAATTTGACCTTGTCCAAGAAATTTTTCAGCAAATATGTATCTCACGACCTAAGCTCAAATGCATCAAATCATCCAATTGGATATCGACATCCCTACCATACAAAGTTTTAATTGGTGCCATTTCATATGCTCGAATAATAACTGTTATTATATGCAAATTTTGCTAAGAGTAATAAATGATCCCAATGCCTACCAAAGTCGATCACACACGCCCAACCCACAATATGTCCTTAAGAGCCTGAATAGTCCATTCAGACTAACCATCAATCTGTAGAAGAAAGGATTCACTAAGATTCACCCGGGTACTCAACTCCCTTTTCATAGAATACCATAAATGTGATGTAAATTGTGTACCTTGGTCTGAAATGATACAAATGAAAACCCCATGCAAAAAAACTATCTCCCAAATGTATATCTTGAATAACTTCTCCAAATTATAAGTAGTTTAAATTGCTATGAAATGTGAGAACTTGTTCAATCGCTCCACGATGACCCATATATCATCAAACTTACCAATGTATGTGGAAAACCTTCCACAAAGTCCATAGAAATACAATCACTTTCACTCAAGTATGGACATACTTTCAGTCACACCTCTAATGTTTTGGTGCCTATACTTCAATTGTTGATAATGTAAACCTCAAGATAAAAAATATACTATGTCCATTTTTGTACGACTCCATCGGTAATGTTACTTCAAATAACGATAAATCTTAGTATTCCAAATAATTAAAATACCTCAAATTATGGGCCTCTTCCTTGATAGCTCGATCAAATCACATGCCCAATAAATACTCATGTAACCATCTATCCTCAAAACTCTCGCTCCATCCAAAATTGTCTCTTTGGTTTCTCCTTGTAATACCTTTTTCTGAATCTCAAACAAATTTTCATCATCAAACTGTCAAACCCGAATCCACACCAATAAAGATTACCTCACTTCCGTATTAGCATAAACTCTACTAGATTTCAAAATATCAAGTTGTACAAAACTATTGGCTAGTGACTTGACATCCATAAACAATGACGCTCTCCCACATGTAACAAAAGTAAGCTACCCACACTCACCAACCTTCAACCTAAGGCATTTACTATCACATTTGCTTTGCCCAAATGATAATGATAGTCATTCCATAGTCCTTGATCAACTCTAACCATTCTGTTGTCTCAAATTTAAATTCCTCTTATTGAATATATACTGAAGCCCCTTACAATGCACACCATAAAGATAATGTCTTCAAAACAAATTAATGCAAAAACCACAACCGCTAAGTCTAAGTTATAAGTTGAATAGTTCTTCTCATGAACTTGCAACTGCCTCGAAGCATAAAATATCACCTTCACTTCTACATCAATACACAACCAAGACCAACCATGAAGCATCACAATATACATTAAAATCTTCTCCCTCCCCAGTAAAGTCAAAATTAGAGTAGTAGTCAATAAAGTCTTGAGCTTTAGAGAGCCCACCTTACAAACATCAATCCATTGAAAAGTCACTCATTTCTAGGTCAATCAAGTTTAATGCAGACACAATGAATGAGAACGCCATCGATAATAACCAACAAGGCCTAAGAACTCTAAATGTCGTAACTGAAATAGATCTGACCCAATTCCGAACTACGTCAATACTCTTAGGATCTACCATAAAACTTTTTTGAACACTACAGGGTCCAAATATACCATCGAACTTATCAAAACTCACACATTAAAAATTTGCATAAAGCTTAATCTTCTCAAGATTTTTAAGAACCGTCTTCAAATGATGTTCGCGATCCTCCCAACTATGGGAGTATATCAATATATCATTGATAAAAATAATAACAAAGAAATTCAAGTACGATAGAAATAACCCATGAAGATACACTTGATCTAATAAATCTCTTACTCAACAAGTCTTGTTACCGTTGTTTCAATTCCACAAGAGTATTTCAATAAGAAATGATAGAAATAGACCTAGTGTCCAACTCTAAGCAAATACTAAACTCGATATCAGAATCGGTGAAACACTTTCAAGACTTTGTTGCCACTAAAACTAATTCTAAATGAGAATTATCGATACTAGTATCACAAACATAAATCCTATAGGTGATGTATCACTTTCTCTTTTTACCAGTTGAGGCTTCACAATTGAAAAAATATCCTTCTTAGATAAGTAATGAGAGTTTCTTGCCACTTCATTTTAGGAATGCTTGACAAATATGAGGTTATCGTCTTGGCCTAATAGTCTAGAAATGCATGATAAGGAGAATTCAATTCATATTCAGAGAACTAAGTTGACCATATGTCACGTACTACCAAGTCAACAACATAAGATCAATGTAATCAATTTACCACTAAGAATCATCTAATGATATCCGAACACGTACAAACCTAGGAGAGTCACAAAACATATCCAAATTCAAAATAAGGTACATAAAAAAATAGATCTATAATCGAAATAAAACTACAAAAATTGAGAGCATACTGAACAATACTTTGGACAACCTTGATTATCCTAATACAATTAGTTATTTGTCGATATAATATTTTCAACCATCAAAGTATTAGTCCATGAATATTAGAGTGATTCTTTCTCACTATGTTCATGTCTCTATGAATATTTCCACAAGTGTCATACAAATATCATTGCCCAAACTTCTTTAACTAAAGAATTCTCTTTCCTTTTAGTGTAAATGTCACGACCCAACCCGCCGGGCCGTGCGAGCACCTACTCTAACACCTAAGTAGGAGAACCCTTGAATTTCCAACGATTTTAAAACAATGCGGAAGATAAAATAAAACCAAGATGAAAAGACATTTCAAATATTTATAAATAAATGTATAAAACAACTTGAGTTAAGACTTGTAAAGTAATTTATAGCCCAGGGATCTAGTCTAAGCAAGAACAAGAGCTTCTAAGATTACAAGGTATGATAAATAAACAAGACACAACTCTCACCATGCGAAAGGATAGATAGAAACTGCTGGAGATTTTCTTCGTCTTCACTTAATGAAACATCAATGACCCTGCATCCAGACTATGCCCGAAAAGGCATAGCAAGAGTAATATCAGTACAAAACCACACATACTGGTAGGCATCATCGGTCAACCCGAAGCCCACCACATAATATAAGAAAATTATCTAGTAAGAAATATGCCAGTAAAAACTGTTCGTTCCTCCACCTTTACCATTCCCGGATATATCCAAACGCACTAGTACCCTTACTACTAACCTCCATCTCAGTCAACCTACTCACTAGGTTCTTGATCATCGCTTAACCATTCTAACCCATAAAAGAGTCCACAAATACGACTACCAGCATTCTGACTAACCACTCACGACATACCCTTGCTTTTTCCACGTCACCACTCAGACCTTGACCATATTGTACACTACGTCAACTCTCCCTAACAATTAACCACAATTCCCTTTACCTAGGTAGGAACTACCTAGGTATTTACATCACGTACACTACCCCCACTTCTCAACTTTTAAGAATACGGACAGCCCTCTTCCTAATCAATAGTAACTCCTGGACCCTTGGTCCCCATTTAACGTATTACATTCCGAATTGGGCTCCACTTTTTCCGAACTAATTCAATAAGGAGACTCATACCTGATTACTAAACACAATGAAGTAATCATATATAGGTTACCATAACACATACCAATTCAAGAATAATGTACTATCTCACAATCCCAACAATACACATGTATCACAAGTCAATGGTCCTCTCACGGAACCCATACTCAAACAGTTAGTATGCCGTATTGTGACATCCGATCCCATGCCTGTATATATGCCGGTACGTGGCATCTGATCCAATGCATGTTAGTATGCCGATACATTCCATCCGATCCCATGTATATATGTATGTACGCTAGTATGTGTCATCCGATCCAATGCATGTTAGTATGTCGGTACGTGGCATTCGATTCCATGTATGTATGTATGCCGGTACGTGGCATCCGATCCAATGCATGTTAGTATGCCGGTACATGGCATCCGATCCCATGTATGCAATCATATTCACATTAACATCCATAACGAACATACTTATAATCACACAATCAATCAAGTATTAGGTTCATGACATGCAATTATACAATTTTAGTCTTTCCCTTAGGCTTGATTCATACATATTAATTTGTCACCCATATATCCATATAACGAAGCCATCAACATGCTTATATCACGAGATAGGAATTCACAACAATCGCCTAACCCTAACTCTAGGGTGGGATTTCCCCTTTACGGTACATATCTTATGCAACATCTAGAATCATAAGCATAATCATCCCTTAATTGGTGCACGAAAGCCTACGCATTAATTCTACTAACGATTAACGATATACTACCCAATGAACACATATTTATAACTACTCAATTAATAAACCCTAGTCTACCTGGGCTCCAAGCACTTGTAAGAGTTATAGCCCCAAATCTATTTTTTTGGATGACGAGATGATGATTCTTGGCCGGAATTTGCGATCTATCGACATCCCACGCTAGAATTCTCTCTCTCTTTCTTTCCCAAGCTTAGAGCAGCCTTTTGGGGATTTCTTGTAACGACTCAGAAAATGATAGGTCGAACTAGAGCCTTAACGTTTGGGTTAGTGTGACTTTAGGTTGATGTCTAGGCTGTTTTACCCTAAGTGGGGAAAGGTGGAAGCCTAGGGTGCAAGCAAGGGCCTAGGCTAGCAAGTTTGAGGGAAAGAAACCTTTGTATTTGAGGGGTTGTTTGGCGATGGGAGTACTTGATCGCCCAAGGGGTTGGGCGTGTCGCCCTTGGGCCCTTGTGATCGCCTAGTGACTGCCCCATTTGGCCAAGATGCTGGACCAAAGGGCGATCTAGGTGAAAACTCGCCAACCAGCTTGGCGTGTCACACTTCTCCCCTTCAATCGGCCAATGGCCAGCCCATTTAGTGAGCTCACTGGAACAAAGGGAGAGCCAAGGGTGCACTTGGCGAGTTGTCTATTGCACTTGGTGAGTCTACTAGTGCACTTGGCGAGTCACCTAGTGCACTTGGCGACCCCAAGTATCTAAAGGGCGAGGTCAGTTGTGAAGGGGCAGAATTTTTGAGTTGAAACTTTAAGGGTCCTTAGTTCTTTTCCTATGTTAAGTCCTTATTATTCTATTCCTTTCCTAACAACTATAACCCCCCCCCCCCCCCCTTTTTTCCCCTAAATCCTTTCATTTAAGTCACTCCAAATAAAATCAAAAGAAAACCCATCTCCACTTAAATATTTCTCTCAATAGAGATCCTCTATTAGAGAAGAAGAAGAAGGGAGCCATTGAAGCTAGGGTTTGGTGATTCCAAGGTGGTTCTTCCTCAAATTGATTGGGGATTCTTAGTAAAGGTATGGTGGTATTGATCCTTGTCTAATTTTCCATTCAAGGAGCCACTTCAAATGTGATTTCAAATCATGAAAATCTAGGGTTTTACTCAATCTCATGGGTTCTTTCATCAAATGATTTCAAATGGTTTCTAATGGCATATATTGATTGTGTTGATGTTTAATTGATGATTTATGATGAACTTATGTGTAATGTACTCCGTGGGGAATAATGCTAAGCACCGAGAGGATATGGTTTGAGATAGGTGCTCATCCGTGAGTTGAGGCAGAGTACTTAGTAGCAATCTCTTGAGATGGATGCTCATCCATGAGTTGAGGCGGGGTGTCTAGTATTAATCTCCCTATCCCATAACTATGTGCCCACATAGGTCTAGCTAGTGGATCCACTTTAAGGCTAAACAAACGATGGTCCTACCTTAGGCAAGTAGGAATCCCTTTATTCGGTGTGGGTGAAACCGGGATTCCATGTCAAGCTCGCATGGTGTATGTCGGTTAAGACTTACCCCCACAAAGAATGTTAATGAACTATGGCTTCTTAAGGATGTACTACTTAGTGTGGGTGGTGGTATGGGACGCCATCTATGCATAACATGAGTAGGCATTTGAGGGAGGTCATGCTGTGTTCCTTATAATGTTAATGAATGAAGGTGCTCTTAAGGTAATAAAACTAATGAAAAATGTTGACTCTTATGTGTAATGTAAAGATGCAGGCTATACTTGGATTGTATCATGAGTTACCTCCTTGTTATGACTTGTTGTATATGAATGCGCCTCATCTATGGTGACTTCAAATGAGTACTTAGTGTGAGTAGTAGTATGGGATTCTACTTGCACATTGCACATGTATGACATAGAGTTATCTTAGATGTGGTCTTAATGTGATAATGTGTTTCATGTGCTGTATATGTTTCTTATATGCTTTATTGTGTAAAGGTGGAAAGGTTGCATGTGAGTTCACCTTTGGTGACCTTAGGGTGATGCTTTGGTGTGGATAGTGGTATGGGACGCTATCCATACATTGCACAAAGTATTGCCTAAGGGTTACTTGAGGGGAAGGGTTAAAGGTAAAGGAATGGTTTATATGTGGAGTATGTACTAATGTGGATAATGACTTGTATGTTGGTTATGATTGCATATTATGACTCTTAAACTTGTATTTCATGAAGTTTTATCAAAATGGCATAAAAGCATGACTTTCAAACAAATGTCCTTTTAAGAATGTTTTTGCATGGCTATCATACTTAGTACATAATTGTGCTAACCCATTCTTCTTCCATGTTTTACTATAAGTGTAGGTTGCGGTAATTGAGTATCTCTCTAGTTGGAGCTTGGACTAGACTTCTTCCAAGACATCTTTTGGTATGTCCACATAGATCGAGGACGAGGACTTTTAATGTTTCTAGTTCTTTTATGCTTTAAGACTATTGTTAAGACTTCGATTGTAAAGGGCTGTGACTCTAACTTGTTTAAAGTTTTGCCTAAGATGGGCACGTGAGACTTTAGTATTCCGCTGCTTTATGAATGAGTTTTTGATTGTTGGATTTATAAAATAAAGTTTTTAACTCCGCACTATTTTTATTACCTATGTGAAGAATGAATGCTATGAGGCTTGTATAAGGCCCCTTCGGGGTCGAGTACGCCGTGTTACGACTAAGGGGTGCTCTCGGATCATGACATTTCTAGGGTGTTTTACGTCGAATTTAGGTATTTTAGGAAGAAGGGAAAATAGGATTTCACGTTATTTATGTTCTGTCTCGCCTATCCCGCCCTGGCGATGACTTACTCCGCTTTGGCGGTACCGCCCTTGCGGTATCTATCCCACTCTGGTGGGACAGTGGACAACAATTTTTGACTTTCCTCTTTTCCTAAATAACGACGGCTCGGATCACTACAGTAAACTAATACTAGTGATCATGAATTCAATTTCTTAAAAATACCTCCCAAGTTCAATATGTCAATATGTACCATTAAGCACCACTTTAAGTGTTTTTGCTAATTTATCATATCCATCTTAGCTCCTATATCTTGATGAGTTGTACTCAAACCACCTTGTGACTTCCATCCAACACACAATATACCAACATGGTTATTATGTCACTCAACATGAACTATTTAACTTTCTTTTGGTACACCTCCACTCTAGAGGATATAAATATAGTCCTCCTTACAAATTATACAACAAGTTCTACCATCTCATACTTCATCATAAATGATCACTTCTTATATTTTTGTTATTCCTCAACTATTCATTGTAGCCTGATCATAATTACTATGTTCTTACCTAATCAATTGATCCTCCTACGATTACATTTATATTCATAGCATCCATATTATACCCTTCCAATGCTAAATTATTGATCTATCAATAATATATCTATACCACGATCTTGTGGTAATAAATACCAACAAAGTTGAATTTTTTTTGTCAAAATCACATCTCGAGCAAATCATTCTTACTATTTATAACCTTCTCAATTGAATTATTCACAATAGCAATGTTTATTACCTAGTCATATTGCTAGCCATATCACAACATCTCACACTATACTACATAACATCATTAATGTTGTTGACATACGAATTTGAGGACGTCTCGACAATATTGACGAGAGAGTGAAACAATGAAGTTTTTATCTTAAAATGATCCACATATGCACGAATAAGAATGAAAGAATGGAAGTTTCCTAAAGTTCCATAGCCTCTCGAAGATAAGTAATAGACGTCTCTGCATCGATCCGCAAGACTACTAGACACAACTCTTGTACTCGTGAGATCGATGAACCTAGGGCTCTGATACCAATTTTCCACGACCCAAAATCACAAGTCGTGATGGCACCTATGTTCCGAGCCGATAGGTAAGCCAACCCAATACTTTTACCAATTTAATTCAATATTTAAATTAGAAAGATATAAGACAACATAAAATCCAAATACTAAGTCGTTTATAAGTATGAAGTGCGGAAACCTAAAATACCACCCCAAGATTTAGTGTCATAAGAACAAGAGCTTCTAAAGTCAATACAAGTCTCTAACTATTGAACAAGTCTAAACATAAGATATATTCTATCAAAATACCAACACCACCTAAAGAAATAACGATAGATGAAAGTATGGGCCGCAGAATATACAAATAACTCACCACAACTCCAAGATAATCCAAACTCAGACTCAATCTCCAAGAAATGCACTCAAATTCGAAATACAATCTGCACCACAAAAGAGTGCAACAAGTGTAGTATGAGTACGAAACCACGTGTACCGAGTATATCTCAAGACGACAACGAAGAAGTAGTGACAGGAGTATATAAGAAAATAATTCTTTAATTTTTACAAGTCCACATTATACTTATCAACACTATTTTCATTAAATAGGGATAATCAAATATCACGTAATTTCCAAACATCAACGAAGCACCCAATCAAACAATAATGAAGGATGCAATGCAATGCAATGTGACACAATGAAATGATATGCCTCAGTTTCCCAGTACTCTCTCCACTGTATATAGATGATACTCCTCGAAAATACATCGAGAGTTCATGACCCATGGGGGACTCCTGAGGTCCATATACCGACATAGACGATCTCAACGCACTACCATAAAATCAAACAATTCCGCACGGATGATCTCCACGCAACTTATACTTAATCTCATGTCAATGCATGTCCACAATATGATTTCAATAAAAGGGGATGATGAATCATCTCAATAGATCAATTGTCGCTATGACATATAATCACCTCATTATCACAAATATACAGGTTTAATAAATAAACACAACCACAAAAAGAAATTAAGTCACTAAATACATCATCTAATGCCCATATGCTTTGGCATTCTCGAAATACAATCTATCATATTACAGTAATACATTTTCCCTTTAATAACACTAGTACTCATACCAATGCTAGTCACACCATTGGTACGAGAGCCCCATCTTCTGCCCTTACCCATTGTCCATTCCATTTTTAAAATTTTAATTACAAAAATGTCTTTCAACGAAGTCTGAAAAAGTCTTAACATACCTTGAATGCTGAACACGTGTCATGAATCCTCAAGATTTTCACTTTCCCTTTTGCAGAGCTTCAACGCGTCCACAATCTATTACATATGCATTATTCATAAGTAAACGATTCTGTAGACATCCATATTGCTATACCTTTAGCCTAGATCCCAAAATCACCCCAAAACCATAGAGCACGGATTTGTAATCAAGTTCCTAATCTTGTACCAATTAATATACTAGCTTCTCATATTTTCTAAATTTCAAGCCTATGACTAAGTCCCAATTTCTTTAAATATCGTAGTTTTAATGATACTCATTTAATAAAATATACTTAATATTTAATTACCTATATCAATATATCAAAACCTAATAATAATGTGTTAAACATAAAAATAATTCAACGAGAAATCATATTCCACCACTTGTAACCTTGGATGATGGAACAATGTGAGAAATTAACTAAACTATACTGAAAAGTTGCCATCATTGCTTGGTGTAACTAAAATTTTAATTTTCCCCCTATTTTAAGCCAAATATTTTACAACAGTAACACGTAATGTCTAAAGACACTTTCCCTAATAATGCTAATATAAAATTATATGTATAGCACCCCAAAATCTCCTGAAAAGTTGAATATAATATGATGGCCAAAATATAAATACAAACCCAACTATTTTATCAAAATTAACACCGTGATTGGTCAATCAATTTAATACCTCAAGATTATCAATTTATATTTCTATGTTAAATGTATAACTTAAATTACTAACCTAACAAATTAACCAAGAAGCTCCCCTCAATAATAATCCAATAGCAATTGTCTAATTCTAAAGAATTTCCACAGAACCGACAATTTCCAACAAAAACACCTAGCAAGTTTTTTCCTTAAAAATAATAGTAAATTAACGTATACCTACTATTAAGAATTCATTCCATTAAGACAAAATATTGAGATTACTTGTACATGAAGCATTAGTTTGAATTGTTGTCGATGTTGAGATCGACTCCTCTCCGAAAATTTCAGCCGCAATGGATTTGCGTTAGGAGAAAAGATAAAACTTATAGTTCCCTTTTTTTAGTTAACTTAATTTTATACATGGGCCAAGTGTTATAGGGTATTTAAATTATTTTCTGACTTGGCACATTTACTATCTACAAATAATTTAACTATTTAACAAATGCATGTCGATAAATTACTATAGTTAAACAAATAGCTAAAAATTTCTATTTAACATTTTACGGAAGAGTCTTTTATGAAAAAAACATTGTCTATTGCTCAAAACAACCTAACGGATCGTTACAAGCTTTTATCTACTATTTGGATTTTACAAGTTCATTCTTCTCTGCTCAAGGACACGAGTGTAAAGTGTTACTATAATTAAGTGTAAGGTACCAAGAAAATTGATTCAGACGGAAAACCTATTTATGAAAATGAATAGACAAAAGTTCAAAAGATTTATTATGAAAGAAAACAAAATAAGTTACGGCATGTGAGAAAACAAAAACAAAATTTGAAATATCCCAAAGTTTGATTCCAACGAAAAATACAAGAACAAAACAAAAATTGATGGCATAACGATTGAAATTATTTGAGAAGTACAAGAAAAATTGAACATCAACAACAATCCCAAATGAAAATAGTAGGAAATATTAACACATTGATTAACTGTAACACCCCATATTTTAGTGAGTTGAACTAGTGAGTTCTAGAGCCTTTGGAAAGAGTTTTGGAGTGTTGTATGAGGGTTAAAACTTGTAAAAATGGTTCATGTACTTAGAATAGGGGTTAAACGTCCGGGTATGACTCCCCAAGGACCACCCAAGGGGTCCTTGAGGAGGACCCCAAAACAGTCCCCAAAACTGTCCAATTTTAGTGACCTACGTTTGGCCATCTATGGCCAGTAGACCAGACCACGCCCCGTAGGTCTTGGGCGTAGGTCAAGGACTGCAAAGGCCTGCAACTTCAGGCTTCAGTCCCTAACCATGAGACCAATTGACGGTCAGTAGACCCATCCACGGTCTGTGGATGGGTGGACGTGGATACTGCCAGTTTTAGGTGTTTTAGTTTTAGTTAGGGGGTTTGAGAATTAGTTAGTTATTTAATTAAGGGCTTAGGGGGTCGGTTAAATAGTTAAATAACCACCTATAAATACCTAATAAGACCCTAAAACTAGGTCATTAGCTCATTCATCTTAGAACCCCCAAATTACTCTCAAGAAATTCTCTCTCTAGAAGTGAAGAAGAAGAAGGATAAGAAAGGAAGTTGGGGCAGCAGCTTAGGGAAATTTTCACCATTGATTCAAGCTTTGTTTAGGGATTTGATTAAAGGTATGTTAAGCTTTTCATCTATGGGTTCTTCCACCCATAGATCCCCCTTAGTTATCCCCCAATTGTGGATCAAAAACCCAATTCTAGCTAGGGTTGTTCTTACATTGTAGGTAGGGTGTAGGTATTATTCCAATCTAGTGGATAATACCTAATTGTGATTGTATTAGATTGAATTATGATATTATGATGATTTCATGTGTTTTCAATGGTAAACCCTTGCCTAATTTGATGAATGTGATATTTGTGGGTTGATGCCATTACAGGTGAAATTGAAGGTCCATGAGTGATCTTCCTAAATCAATGTTATGAGTAGTAATTGATCAAGATTAGGAATATTTAGACATGAATTGAACTAGACTCTATCCTACATGATTGATCTTGACTTGTAAAGATGAAATTGACGATTCTTGATAGATCTTCTAGGATTGTCATCATGTATAGAACTTATTCAAGGATAGGAATATGAAATGATGAATTGAACTAGAATTATGAATGCATGATAGATCATGAATAGTAATGATTGAATTTGGGACTTTATGATGAATTATGCTTAGAATTGCCTATGACTATGGATTATGACTAGAATCACCTAGTAATGAAGTATGTGATTGGAATACCTTGAAATCTAGGTATAATGATAAGGTCAAGATAGAAAGCTTTGAGTATAAGGCTTTTAGTCATGAATGTTGATCACTAGGGTTTTGAGAGTAACGCCAATGTGATGATCTAGACATGCTAAGGCTTTGAGAGTAAAGCCTAAAAGAGAATAGAAGTCTAATAGGTTGGATTTTGGTGAAAGGCCTATACTCCCCTAACCTACGTAATAAATGCTTGAATATGTGAAGTGATAGATTCACTTGAGTCATGAGATGCCAATGTCTAATGTAGAATTCTAGATATGGTATTAAGCATGAGTATACTATGAAATGAAAGGTTCTCTCACATAGAATGATTCTAGGTTGAAAACTTTTCTCACTTAAAATGATTCTAAGTCCTAGGACTCTAAGATGTGATGAGGCTTGTGGTGATTCCCTTAAATGACCTTTGCATGATACGGAATGTTGAGTGAGTTCCCTTATTCCTAATTAGTAAATTATGGGGAGTGTGAAGTGATTATCCTTCATATATGTGCGACTCCCAAGGCAAGCAGTGATTACCCATTAGCCTTTATGATTGATCATGGAGGCGATTATCTATGATCCTTATGTGATGATGTGGAGGCGAATACCTACATTACACATTAAAATGGATATGGAGGCGAATACCTATATCACCTTAATATGGATATGGAGGTGAATACCTATATCACCTCAAAATGAACATTTAGGCGAATACCTAAGATTCATGATATGTATGACTAGAGGTGAATACCCTTGTATTTATGATTCCATGATATGTGTGGCTTGAGGTGACTTCCCTTGTCCTTCATGATGAACTAAACATTTATGCCCTGAGGTGATTCCCTCTTGCATTTATGAACATGAGCATGACTGGTTTGGATAGTAGGTCTAGACACCTCTCCAATACATGCGTGACTAAGAGGTGATTACCCTTGTCTTTATGAGGTTAAGAGATGATGAACATGAATGATGAACCTAACGGTCTAGCTTAATATGGGTAGGATTATGGGGTCTTGTTCATGCATGGCACAAGCTTGCCTTAAGGTGACTCATGAGATGCTTGCTCTTATATGATTTATGCTTAGATATGATTGTGCTATAGTTGCCTCCTTAACGTGATAAGGTTGACTAAGGTGATAGTTCCCTTTGACCTTATGAAGCAAAATTAAGAATGAGACCAAAGTAGGGTAAATATGACGATGATGACTTCAAGGTTATGCTTAGTGTGAAGGGTAGTATGGGATGCCTTTCATACATTGCACAAGTATGATTTGAGGTTACTTAGGAGTATGGTTCCCTTATGGCAGAAAAACTTAAAGACTTCGTCCATGTATATAGACTATGATTAAGACAACCAAAAAGGGATACTTGACTTGGGTAGTATTATGGGATGCTATTCTTGATTTGCACATGTATGCTTTTGGGGTTACTGAGAATGGTGCTATTATGGTATGGATGACCAAGGGTCAATTATGCTTATATGATTATGATTTATCTCCTATGCTCATTAACTATGTCTTATGTTGACTTATGTTTATATGAAGCTTATGTTGGAATGCTACGACTATGATGATTATGTTATGACTATGATGATTTTGTTAGGACCATGTTATTATCTCTTATGCTTATGTCTTATGTTGACTAACCATTTGAGATGCTCTTATATTGATATGTTAGCTTTCATACTTGGTACATTTTGTACTAACGCATATTGCCTACATTCTAACCAAATGTAGGGTTGAGGAGATTGTGGTGCTTTGAAGGCTAGGTTTCCAAGGATCAAGAAGAGTTGAAGAATTGGTGAGTCCTCATAGCTTCGAGGACAAACCCACATTTCCTTTATGTCATTTCTTTATGTTTTTAAACTTTGTATGGGCTGCGTCCCAAGACTTTTATTCATGAGTTTGAAATAGATGGTTTGAGAAAAAGGCTTAGTAAAGACTTCCGCTTGTTTTTATGAGAAATGACTTCGATTGTAAAAGTGTTAAAATTTCCCGTATTTCCTATTTATCTTATGTTCAGGATATGCTAAGGGCTTGTATGCGACCCCTTTGGGGTCAAGTACGTCGTGTTACGTCTAGGGGGTACCCCTGGGTTGTGACATTAACGCTACAAGTACACCTCTTTAGATTCTAGATGTAAGCGATCGTTAACTAGTACAAATCCAGACAAAGAGTTGGGATCTAATCCACAGGGAGTGGTAGGTGCTAAAATTCAATTATGAAGTATAAACATGGTCGAAACGGTTATAGGAATAGAAATTTTAAAAAATTATGCGAAAAAATCTAAAGGGGTGACAAAGAATGTCAGATTGGGGGGGGGGGTGAGTTGGATCTACAATTAACAGCTAAAACAGGAACTAAGACAGAGAAAACAACAACAATAATAAGAATTCTTTGGATGTGATCGCTTATAAGCTAATTATGATATATGGGTAATTTGAATCTAACAATGATTTGCTGAAGCATTGTGGGTAGGCTTGACTTTAAGTGCAATAGCTTTCTCTCGAACAACTATTACGATTCTAGGAGATTTCTTTCGAACATCAACAAGCTTATCAAGATAACCAGTCCACAACCTTAATGCATCCACTCTATCGACCTAGATGGGTAGGATTGGACTTAGGGATCACTCTCTCAAGCTGAACCCATGTCAACCCAATACCCACAAATTATTACTCAAAAGCTTTGGTTCCAAAACCTCTCTTTCAAGCAAGCTAAGAACTCAAAAATTAGAATTGCTTTGTAACTACAATTCATAGATTAAAACTCAGCTAAAGACTAAACCCACAATAAAGCAACAATTTACTCATCAAACAACAATACCCATACAATAAATAAGCAAATAAACACATGATCACACCCCAAGAATTGGGGTTTTAGATACACATCATAAAAATAGAGAAACTGTTACCAAATACATTAGCCATGATCTGGGTAAAGATTTTCAAGCCTTTATAATGGCCCAAATAAAGCAAATTTGAAAACCCACATGCAAATCTTCAAGTTTGAGCCTCCAAAAGCTTCAAAGTCTATAATGGAATTCAAAAACTCAAAGAAATAACTCTACTAAATGATAGATTGTTCAATATTCATTTAAAATTTCAATTTATATTAACCCAACTTTTGGCCTGAAAAGCCATTGGGCGAGATAAGTCTACCAATCCAAGGTTTAGCCTAGAATACTTCATTAGACATTTATAGAAAGGCTACCAACAATAGGTCTACCAATTCTAGACATTCATTCATTTATTCATTTATGAAAGGCTACCAACAATAGGTCTACCAATCAAAGACATTAAGACATTAAGTCAAGATACATTCATTGTTCAAGTGGAGGATGCCTAAGCCTACCAAGTCAAGAGATCACATTCAATAAAGCTTTCATCTATCAAGAAGAGGGCACCTAAGCCTACTAATTAAAGATACTTCATTTATGATCACATTTATCAATACAGGAAAATGATGCATTAGACTATCAATTCAATATATCACATTCATCATTATAGAGCACTTCACATTCCATCATCTGCATTCATGACTGTTAAGAGAGAGATAACATTCAATCCTAACACAATTAACTTCTAAAATTGAACATCATTCTATCATTGAAATCACATGGAAATCCTTCACATTATGCATTCATATTACAATATCATGATAATACTTCAATTCATCAAACTATGCCTTCAAGGCCATGATCACAATGTACATAGTAAGTAAACACCTCCACCTTTCAAGTGGATTAAAAATTCAATCACAATTCTAATTCATCAAGTAGTTAGGTCAAACTTTTCCTTTCAAGGCTATGATCACAAATCCTCAATTTACAAAAAATTCACCATAATTAGGCATAGATGATGATACAATTCAACAATATAAATCAATCTAGACATAAATCCATCAACATCCATTCATAATCAACAAACCCACTTCATAAGGCTAAATTTAGGAATTTAGAGAAATCATGGGTTCATGGAGTAAAATCATCTTAAATCATCAATAAAACATCAATATAATCATAGTTTATCATTTGAAAACGTTTGATGCAAGAACCCATGAGTTTGAGTGAAATCTAGGTTTTTGGTGAAACTTGAAAACCTTGAAAACATCTTTGAAATTCACTCTAGGGTGAAAACTAACCCTAGATGAAGGATCACCATACCTTATACTTGAATAATACCACTAAATTGAAGAAGAGACAACTTGAAATCCCCAACCCTAGCTTGATCTTTGACCTTGATCTCCAATGGAGTTTCTACAAAGAACTTTTTTGGAGGGAAGGGTTTTGATTAGAGAGATAAAATCTAAATTAGTGTTTTAATACTCTTAAAATACCTAAAAATACATAAAATAATTGTCCATGCACTTTAAAAGACTTAGGGTGAATTTACAAATTCACCCCTACACTTGCCGAGCCGAAAAAACGAGATTGCAGGTCCAATCCACGAGTCACCATCCACGGACCGTGGATGGATTGACGGGACTGTACTGTCCCTTTATGGTTTAGATCAGACACCCTCCATTGGGGGTCTTGACCTACGAAGGCCATCCACGAGGCGTGGAGTGACCTACGGGGCGTGGACCCCTTCCGTAGGTCACCCCCTTTTGGCCAACTTTGGTCATTTCGGGAAGCCTTAGGGTTAGACTTAGGGTCCTCCTCAAGGACCCTTAGGGTGGACCTTGGGGAGTCGCACCTTGACGTTGGACCCCTAAACCCCTCAATTATGATTCGGGGCTACATCAAACAACATCAAAATTCAAGACGAACACAAACGCACACACGTTAGGCTCTAGTTTCAGTAGTTCATTTTTAGGGTCGTTATAATAAGTTCCTTAAGTGAGAAAATCCTTTAACTTACGAAACATTATCATGTGAGTAATCCTTTCACATTGTAGTCGTATTGTGATCATGAGAATGTCCTTTCAATCAACACAACAAGCTTACCACAAACATACATACATACTTCATATGAAATCAAGTGTAAATGTATAGGGAAGAAGGACCTTGCATCAATACCACAATTACACATTAGATATAGGATCATTACTATCAAAGTAAATCACACATTCAGATACCATTAACATCAACATCTACAAACCCTAGCCAATTGCCCTTCAAGGCCAAGAATCAACATCAACCCTAACTTTTAGAATTACAACATTAAGTAGGTAGATTTCATGATTCAACAACTTAATATACATAAACATAATCAATTATCAACTTTCAAGATCAATCAACTCACACCTTAGTTCATAATTTAGGAAGAAAGGGAAGTCATGGGTCCAAGAGAGATTTTCATCAAAAACCATCAATAATACAATAATATAACCATAAACCATCATAATTAATCATATTAGATCATAATTGAACCATATAATTTGTTTTGGAAGAAGACCCATGGCTAGAATAAAACCTTAAATTTTGGAAGTCTTAAAAACACACTTTGAAGGGACTTTTTCGAGGATAGCTACCCAAGAATGAAGAGCATCCATACCTTAGCTTGAATTCCTCACGAATTTGGAGAAGGAAGACTTGTTCTTGAATCCCTAGCTTGAGCTTTGACCTAGTTCTTCAATGTAGTTTAGAGAGAGAATATTTTGAGAGGGAGGTGGGTTTGAGTTTGGGTCTTGTGAGTTATGAGGAGTTAATTGAAGTTTATTAGTTAAAAAGTACTTATACTAATCTAAAATAATTAAATATAACTGCCCCCAACCTTATTTAATTAAGGGAAAATTGTACATAATGGCAAACTATTAAGTCAAATTAAATGGTATAACCACACTTTGATTTAATTGTGTCCTGTAGCAAACTGTTTGCCAGTCGCCTCTCTCCCTCAAACTCTCGCTCGCCACCCTCCCTCTCTCCCTCTGTGCTCGCCTCTCTCGCTTTATACACAGAATTGTATAAATTGTGTTTCTGTTTGTATAAAGCAAGAGAAAATTGTATATACACATGCAAATACATATATATTCGTCATATACACTTATAATTATACAATACAAATATTCCCATGCCCAGTTCTCTTTTGCCTTTCTCTATTTCTCGTTTTATACAAATATAATGTATAATTTATGTTTGTATAATGTATAATTTATGTTTGTATAAAGCGAAAGAGAGAGCGATTTTTGATATACAAATATTTTTGTCAACGATTTACACAAACGAGAGGCAAACAACAATTTATACAAATGACCTGCCAACGAAATTATACAAATCTGAAGAGGAGCCAACAAATTATACAATTGCTTCTTTTTGTATATATGTATTGCGAAATAGACATAACTTTCAATTGTATATGTATAACAAATTATACCTATATATGTTTGCTAAGGAGCGCAATTATGCAAACTTTGCTATAACATACAAATATAATTTTTTTGTTTGCTATATGTGAAAGTTGCTCTTTAATTAATTAGGAATTAGTTGTAATGTTTGACCCTTAGCTATTTGTGGACAGATTTTGCAGACGCCCACTCAAGAAACCTCCACCTACGGGGCTTGAGTGGAACCACGGACCATACTGGTCCTTCGTGGTTTGGGTCAGAGAAGGGGAGATCAAGGAAAAAGGTGAGGAGACTAAGTCTCAACCCACGACACCCACCTACAGTCCGTAGGTTGGGTGACGCCACGTACTGCATGGTCGTGGTTTGGGTCTAAGACTTGGTCATTTGGGCAGTTTAGTGAGAGACCAAGTGTTGACTCATGACTCCCACCTACGGGGCGTGAGTCAACCTACGACTCGTGGGTTGTCACTCGTGGATGATGATGTCTTTTGACAGTTTTCAGGGAGCCCCCTTGGTCCTCCTCAAGTACCCTTGGGGGGGTCCATGGAGGGGCCATGCCTTGACGTCTAGGGACTATAAACTTAGTACTAAGTTAGGGAGGTCATTTTATGACCATTGTCTTGACGTTAACCCTTTTTAGGACACTAGATTAAATGTTAGGCTCTAGCTTTGGTCATTAGATTTCTGGGATGTTACATTATCCCCTCCTTGGGAACATTCGTCCCTGAATGACAATCTAGGCACCAAACTAAGTTAGAAATTTAGACTAGCAACCCAATATGCATGATCCATAAAAAATGAGCAAAACTCACAAATGCACTATTCACCATACTCAATATTCAAAAGGAGGAAACTTCATCTCCATCACAAGACATAGTCAATGCAACATATGGGAGTAGAACTATATCTACCAAATCCAATATGCATGAAACTCATCAATTCCCATAAACATAGGAGGAACTACCTTCTCCAACTCAAGCAAGCTCAACACAACAATATTAAGCCACCATGTCATTTCATCAAAACATAACTAAGCATTTTCATCCTTTCACCTTTTGAATCCAAATATGCAATCATTATACTAAAATGCAATTCAATAAGAGTAAAATATAAGTCATGAAAACTCATTTAATACTAAACATGAATTCTCACAAGAACATGCATATTATAAGGAAATCATGGAAAAACTCATACAATACACATGACTCCCAAACACTAAAAACTCAAGAGGAATTACTTACCTCAAATTTGGTTAGGAGTAGAAGGAAAAAGATGAGGATAACGGTACATCATATCGGCCTCGGCCTCCCGTGTAGCACCCTCAACTAAGTGATTCCTCCATAGAACCTTAACAAAAACCACTTCTTTGTTCCTTAACCTCTTAACTTGTCAGTTAAAAATCTCTACCGAAACCTCTTCATAAGAAAGGCTTTCATCAACTCCTAAACCCTCTAAAGGAATGATGGATACCGGATCTCCAATACACTTTTTGAGCATGTAAACATGGAATACTGGGTGAACCGGAGTCAATTCATTTGGTAAGTCTAATTCGTAGGCAACCTTCCCAATACGCTTCAATATTTGATAGGGCCCCACAAATCGGGGACTAAGTTTCCCTTTTTTACCAAACCTCATCACACCCTTCATGGGTGAGATTTTCAAATAGACCTAATCACCAACTTCAAATTCTAATTTCCTTCTTCTAATACCGGCATAAGATTTTTGCCAACTTTGGGCCGTCTTCAACCTCTCTCTAATGAGTCGAACTTTTTCAATGACATCATAAACTAGTTCGGGACCTAATAGAGAAAACTCACCTACTTCAAACAACCCACCGGTGATCTACACCTCCTACCATATAGTGCTTCAAACGGAGCCATGTCAATTCTTGAGTGGTACCTATTGTTGTAGGCGAATTCTATCAAAGAAAGATGGTCATCCCAACTACCCTTGAAATCAATCACACACGCTCTCAACATGTCCTCCAAGGTTAGAATGGTCCTTTCCGCTTGACCATCTGCTTGAAGGTGGAAAGTGGTACTAAGCTTATCATTGGTGTCAAGCCTCTTTTGGAATGCCTTCCAAAAGTGTGAAGTAAATTGAGCACCCCTATCCGATATGATAGATAAGGGAACCTCATGCAACTTCACTATCTCATTAATGTACAACTTGGTATAGTCTTCTGCCGAAATGACATCTTAACCGGAATGAAGTGGGCTGATTTGGTCATCCTATCAACAATGACCCAAATAGAATCATGTTGCCTTCGAGTGCGAGGCAAACCCACCACAAAGTTCATATTTACATCCTCCCATTTCCAAGTGGGAATTTCTATGTATTGGGAAAAACCTCCCGAGTTTTGGTGTTCGGCCTTGACTTGTTGACAATTCAGACATTTGGCTACAAAGCCCGCTATATCTTTTTTTAAGCCATTCCACTAATAGACTTCCCGTAGATCACGGTACATCTTGGTGGTTCCCGGATGAATAGAATACCGCAAACCATGAGCCTCTTCTAAAATTTGCTCCCTTAAGCCATCAACATCCGGAACACATAATCTACCTTGGTACCTAAGCACCCCATCCCCTCCTTGGGAGAAAGCCTCAACGGACTTGTTGAGAACCGATTCTTTCAACTTCATTAAAATAGGGTCAAGGTGTTGCTTAGACTTCACATCAACTACAAAGGACGATTCGGAACTATGAAGAACCATAAATCCACCCTTGGTCGAATCCACCCTTGGTGGAATCCACTAGTTGGACACCCAAATGGGCCAACCTATGCACATCACGAACCAATTCATTCTTCTCATCTTCTACATGAGCCACCCATGGACAATCTACTTAGGGCATCCACAACTACATTAGCTTTGCCAGGGTGGTAAAGGATACTCATGTCATAATCTTTCAAAAGCTCTAACCACCTTATTTGTCAGAGATTCAAGTCTTTTTGGGTAAAAACATATTGAAGACTCTTGTGGTCGGTGAAGATATCTACATGGACCCCATATAGGTAGTGTCTTTATATTTTCAAAGCAAATATCATCTCCGCCTATTCAAGATTATGATTAAGATAATTCTTTCCATGCACCTTGAGTTGCCTTAAAGCATAGGCAATTACTTTACCATGTTACATAAGGACACAACCCAAACCTACTCGAGAAGTGTCACAATATACCACAAACCCATCGGTACCCTCCAGTAAGGTCAACACCGGAGCGGAGGTAAGCCTATCCTTCAATTCTTGGAAGCTTTTCTCACAAGCCTCCGAACACTCAAATTTGGACCTTTTTTTGGGTCAAAGCCGTTAATGGAGAAGTAATAGAGGAGAAGCCCTCAACAAATCTTCTATAATAACCGGATAAACCCAAAAGCTCCTAATATCCGTAGGAGATAGAGGTCTAGGCCAACTCTTGACTGCATTCATCTTCTTAGGATCAACCTCAACACCCTCACTTGACACAATATGACTGAGGAAAGTAACCTACCTTAGCCAAAACTCACACTTAATAAATTTAGCATACAATTGTTGGTCTTTAAGGACTTGTAATACCATCCTCAAATGCTTCATATGATCACCCTCACTTCTTGAATAGATCAAAATATCGTCAATAAAGACGATCACAAACAAATCAAGATATTGCCGAAATACCCTATTCATAAGATCCATGAATGCCGCCGGGGCATTTGTTAAACCAAAGAACATGACTAGGAATTCATAGTGACAATATATTGTACGGAAGGCCATCTTAGAAATGTCAACTCCTCTCACCCTAAGTTGGTGATAGCTCGACCTTAAGTCAATCTTTGAAAAGTAACTCGCCCCTTGGAGTTGGTTAAACAAATCTTCAATTCTAGGGAGAGGGTACTTATTCTTTATAGTGACCTTGTTCAATTGGCGGTAGTCTATACACATCCTAAGTGACCCATCTTTCTTCTTCACAAACAATACCGGGGCACCCCATGGAGATATGTTTGGTTGAATAAAACCCTTATCTAGGAAATCCTTAAGTTGTTTATTCAATTCCTTTAATTCGGCCGGAGCTATCCGGTAAGGGGGAATTGATATGGGTTGTGTAATAGGCAAAATATCAATGCCGAAGTCTATTTCCCATTCGGGAGGGATTCCGGGTAAGTCATCGAGAAAGACTATCGAAAATTCCCTTACTACAGGGACCGACTCTAAAAGAGGGGTCTCAGACTAAAGGTCCTTAACTCTCACAATATGATAGATACACCTCTTAGTAATCATTTTTCTAGCTTTTAAATATGAAACAAAATGACCTCTAGGAATAGAGTGTCCCCCCTTCCATTATAAAACGGGCTCATTTGGAAATTGAAACTTTACTACCCTTGTTCTACAATAAATGGAAGCAAAATAAGCATGCAACCAATCTATCCCCAATATGACATCAAAGTCCAACATATCTAGTTCTACCAAATCAACCAAAGTGACTCTATGAGATAAGGAAATAGGACAATCCTTATAATCTCTTTTAGCTATAACCAAGTCACCTATTGGGGTAGAAACCGAAAAAGGTTCCTCTAACTTTATGGGGAGTACATCAAATTTCATAGCCTCTAAAGGTGTAACAAATGATAAAGTGGCACTGGGGTCTAACAATGCATAAACATTAATGGAGAATACTTGCAACATACCGGTGACGACGTCCGGAGAATCCTCTTGATCACTCCTAGACTGGAGAGCATAGAAGCGATTCTTCTTGGGAGCATCAAAATTTGAGCCACTAGGAGGGACTTGATTGCCCTCCCTTCCTGGAGCCCTTAGCATGGGACAATCCCTCTTCATGTGCCCATTTTTTCCACAACTAAAACACCCATCCGTGCCAACAAGGCACTTGCCATCATGCTTTTTGCCACATTTTGCACAAGTTGGTCTATCAACATAAGAACCACCTACACTACCACCTTGTGGCTTTGGAGAAGGCACCCTCTCCTTGTTGACCTTATGAGTGCTAGAAATGCCTTGATTAGAAAACCTCTTCTTAAACCTTGGTTTTCCTTGAACCTCGAATCTACTCTTAGACGAATTTCCATCCTCGGCCCTAGGCCTCTTCACATCCCTATTCATTTTCTTGAGTTTTGTCTCCTCAATTTGTTGAGCGTATACCATGAGCTTTGAGATGGTCATGTCATGAATGAGCATTGCCGTACGACATTTTTCTTCGACCAAACCGGACACCCCCATCACAAACTTATTCATCCTAGCCCTTGGATTGGCCACCAATGTTGGAGCATATTTGGATAGTTGGGTGAACTTGAAAGAGTACTCTTTCACACTCATCCCCCCTTGATGAAGATTCAAGAATTCCACCAACTTTTGTTCCCTCAATTCTAGGGGGAAAAACTTATCTAGGAAGGCCGTCTTGAATGATCCCCAATCAATCGGGCTCGCTCTTACTGCTCTCTCTTCTCTCCATTGCTCAAACCACACTTGAGCTATGTCTTTCAATTGGTAGGCAGCTAGTTCCACCTTTTCTTGAGAAGATACCCCCATGGCATCCACCACCTTTAACACTTCATCTATAAAGTCTTGTTGGTCCTCATCCATTTTAGAGCCATGAAAGGTAGGGGGATTCATCCTTGTGAAATCCCTAATTCTTGAAGTAGGAGTACTTGCATTAGGGTTCACTCGACCTCTAGCATCCCTAGTGACTTGAGCTGTCATTGCTTTGGCTTGGGTCACCATAGCTTGAGTTTGGGCCATCATGGCTTGGGTTATCATTTGCATAGAGGCCCTAAATTTGGCTTGAATCACATTTTCTGGATCAACCAGAGCTTGCTCACCTAGAGGAATTTGAGGCCCTTGAGGACCTTGAGGACCTTAGGGAGGAACTCTCTCATCATTAGCAATCTCCTCTTCCACTCTTCTTGCGGCCAATCTTCTTGTATTCATATTCCTATATACACAAGAAAAGGGTTAGGAAAAGGACTTTATAGAGTTAAGACACTTTAGGCACGACTAAGGAATAGTGAGAGAAAATGAAAAGTTCCTAAGCATCTTATAGCCTCTCATTCATAAGTGTGGCACACTTCACACTCATGTGGTTCATGCGACATCAACCTAAAATTATTCCAAAACCTTATGCCCTGATACCAAGTTTGTCACGACCCAAGGCTAGCCCCTAGAGGTAACGCGACATACTTGACCCCGAATTGGTCTTATACAAGCCTCTAGCAAGATATAGAAATAATGCGGAAAAATTTTAAACTTTACAATCGAAGTCCAACTTTGCTTTTCATAAAAGAAAACAGGAAACTAGACTTGTATCATCCACCATCTAACATAAAAGTACAAATAGGGCCTAAGCCCTTACATCAATACAGTCTCTAAAAATAGGAAATACAATATAGTCTTGAACATAGGAAGTGAACTAAAAACTAGAATCAATACCAACTTGTCCTCGAACTTGAGGACTCACCAAGCGGAATAGTCGACTCAAGCTTCACCTCGAAGAAAGTAGTAAGTAGCAATGACCAGAACCTACACTCATAGTAAAGTAGAAAATATGGATTAGCACAATTAATTTTACTAAGTATGGAAGCCATGCATAAAACCTTAAAACATTCATAACAAGGACATTTAGTTGAAATAATGCATTTATCAAGTTTAAAAGCCATCATGCACATTTATGAAGAAACACAATTCAATCTAACATATAAGCAACCCAAGGTCATACTAGTGCTATGCAAAGGTAAGATCCCATAACCCTACCAAATGCTAAGTATCACATTTAGGCCACCAACAACATGCATATCATATGTTTCCATAGTCATAACCAACATACACAAAAGAGGAGACATTGATGTTCATACTTATAACAAATGAAGTGAACATTACATTCATGCATACCTTTCTTTCATAATTCACAAGTCATCATAATCATAAGAGAACCTCACCATAACCCCCCTTAGAGTCTACTTGTGCAATGCATAAGTGAAGTCCTATACCCCCACTCACACTAATAATACCCCTTAAGAAGTCATAGTTAAAGTCCATGTTATTTCCATAGTTCGTATTCATGCCATTTAGGGAAAACTTGCATTAACCGACATAAACCATGTGATCTACATGGAATATGGTGTTCTACCCCCACACTGAAAAGAGGTCTCCTACTTGCCTAAGGTATAACGTACATTGTAGCTTATAGGTGGATCCACTAGATAAGACCTATGTGGGCACATAGTTATGGGATAGGGAGATTGCTAATAGAAACCTTAACTACTAACGTGTAGGTTTCCATCTCATGAGACACTGTATTGGGAACCCAACTACTAGCGTGAAGGAACCCATCTCATACTCATATCCACTCGGTGCTACGCATAACTCCCTTTAAAAGTGACATTTAGTCTTTACTTTAAGTTCACATTCATTAAAGAATACACTAGGAACTCATGCCAACATATTACCATAATAGCTCATAAGTTCCTTAAGTGAGAAGCTCTTTTCACTTACGAAACATAATCATGTGAGTAATCCTTTCACATTGTAGTCGTATTGTGATCATGAGAACGTCCTTTCAATCAACACAACAAGCTTACCACAAACATACATACATACTTCATATGAAATCAAGTGTAGGGGTATATGGAAGAAGGATCTTGCATCAATACCACAATTACACATTAGATATAGGATCATTACTATCTAAGTAAATCACACATTCATACACCATTAAAATCAACATATACAAACCCTAGCCAATTGCCCTTCAAGGCCATGAATAAACATCAACCCTAAATTTTAGAATTACAACATTAAGTAGGTATATTTCATGAATCAACAAATTAATATACATAAACATAATCAATTATAAACTTCCAAGATCAATCAAGTCACACCTTAGTTCACAATTAAAGAAGAAAGGGAAGTCATGGGTCCAAGAGAGATTTTCATCAAAAACCATCAATACTAGAATAATATAACCATAAACCATCATAATTAATCATAATAGATCATAATTGAACCATAGAATATGTTTTGGAAGAATACCCATGGCTAGAGTAAAACCCTAGATTTTGGAAGTCTTAAAAACACACTTTGAAGGGACTTGTTGGGGGATAGCTACCCAAGAATGAATAGCATACATACCTTAGCTTGAATTCCTCACGAATTTGGTGAAGGAAGACTTGTTCTTGAACCCCTAGCTTCAGCTTTGACCTAGTTCTTCAATGGAGGTTAGAAAGAGAATATTTTTAGAGGGAAGTGGGTTTGAGTTTGGGTCTTGTGAGTTATGAAGAGTTAAGTGAAGTTTATTAGTTAAAAATTACTTATAATAGTCTAAAATAATTAAATATAACCGCCACCAATCTTATTTAATTAATTAGGAATTAGTTGTAATGTTTGACCCTTAGCCGTTTTTGGACAGGTTTTGCAGACCCCCACCTACGGGGCATGAGTGGAACCATGGACCATACTGGTCCTTCATGATTTGGTTTAGAGAGGGGGAGATCAAGGAAAAAGGTGAGAAGATGAAGTCTCAACCTACGACACCCAACTACGGTCCGTAGATTGGTGACGCCCCGTACTGCATGTTCGTGGTTTGGGTCTGAGACTTGGTCATTTGGGCAGTTTAGGGAGAGACCAAGTGTTGAATCATGAATCACACCTATGGGTCATGAGTCAACCTATGACTCATGGGTTTTCACCCGTGGATGATGCTGTCTTTTGACAGTTTTCAGGCAGGCCCCTTGGTCCTCCTCAAGGACCCTGGGGGGGGGTCCTTGGAGGGGCCGTGCCTTGACGTCTAGGGACTATAAACTTATTACTAAGTTAGGGAGGTCATTTTATGACTATTATCATGACGTTAACCCTTATTAGGACACTATATTACATGTTAGGTTCTAGATTAGGTCATTAGATTTTCGGGATGTTACAAGTAGTTTCTTTGCCTTGGCAGTGGAAGCATTTGCATCCTCATTTATGGTGATTCCATGTGCTCGCATTCGGGGTGGCATTGTCACACCCTGAGCCTACACCCTGGGTGGGATTGGAAATCGAAGACCATTGCTGGCCTCAAGCGAACCCTTGATTTGGCTTACTAACTCAGCCGAAGACTCTAAACATTATTACACTGATCAAATGAACTTATTCAAATAAATTGGTAAAATAACTTAGAATGTTTTTAAGGTCAACATTCAAATTGGCCAAAATGGTAACTTAAGTCGTAACATATGAAATGAAATGTAAATACAACTGAACTACTAACCGTCTGACTATCTATGAAGCCTCTAAAACAATTGAGATGGATGTTGGGACAAACCCCACAACATCCTAAAGAATTGATAATAAACTGAAAATAATAAAAGGGATCCTTCGGAATGCAAAGAGGCTCACCAACAGACTCTAAACTGCTCACTCGATCAACGATGTGCTAGATACTGATCCTAGTTACCTGTGTCTGCATTATAATATGATGCAGGCATACTGACATCAATACATTGAATGTACGAGTATGGGAGTTGGAATGCTAAACATAACTTAAGCTTGAAAAGGATCTGAAAGAAACACTTACCTTGGCTTTACTCAACTCTTGAATAACTTAACTCAACTTACTAAACTCATTTCAATATAAAGCAGTTTAAAAACAAGTGCAATATAAAGAAAAGCTATTTAAAACATGATGTCAACTCTGTGTGTATGCAAATATACAAATAACTCTGAGATGTATGTATAATACAAATAAACTAATGTATATAAAAATACAAAGTATTGTTGTGGGAGTTTCTCTAACCGGCAACCATCACATAAGAGCTATTGTGATGATACAACAATCTCCCTCACGCTGCCAGCGCATCATATACCCTACCACAGGTATAGGACCTGAATTACTAAGTGGATCCACTAGTCTATGCGACAAGGATTCATCTAAAAAGTATGACCCTTTTCTACCCATGATGGCTACATGGTTTATGGCGGCTCGGGATTTTTTGAACCCTCCCCCATATCGGTGCTCAATACTACTCCAAAAATATACTAGCTCTTTATGTTTTAAAAACATACTTCTCTCTGTGATTTGAGATTAGTGATAAAAAACTTAGCTCAAAGGCTATCTTGGAAATCAAAGTTTCCCCTCTTGCTTCATTTTGAAAGCGATTACTCTTTTCTGAAAACTAGTCCGATGGCTCTCTGGAATCTCATTTTCCGTTCTTATTTAAATGTGAAAACATTTTCAATCTCTTTGGGAATACTTAGTCCCCATATACTTTTTGAAGAAAAGAACTTCTACTGAACTCAAAACTTAAGTCTTAAAACAAAGTTAAAACGTTTGCAAAAGACTTTTGGATAACTTTATGAACTTCTCTTAACTTGACTCTTGAGTTCTCTTGACTTTGATCTTAACTGCTCTTGACTTGACTCCTAACTAGTCTTTGAATTGAATTATGGATTCAAGGATTGTGATTTGTGATTGAAAAGATCTCATGATGTTTAGGAATGATTTTAGATAGCTAAACATGAGAAAAGACCGAACATCAATATTTGAGGGTGGGTCCGCGATGCGGAGAAGCTTTTAAAATTTAGTTTTGAAAATGAATTTTGAGGTAGAATATTCTGTGACGGCTCCACGACGCGAAATGAAAATTCCCAATTCTGGGATCCAGCTCCGCGACGCGCCACCACTGCTAGATTTTGTTCGACAAAATTTCTTTTTTGATTTTCGGCTCTAAACCCTCTAAACTCCATGGGTTCATTTACCCAACACTTAGAATCGATTAAATTTTCAAAGTACATCAGATTCTACTCAAAATTGAACCTAAAATCACAGATTAAGATCAAACAACTCCTCAACGAATTCAATGAAGCAAGAATCTAATGAAACTCCAACAAACCCATTCAAGAACTCAATTTCTAAGCTTTCAAGAACTTAAATTCGCTGAAATAAACCATGATTGGTGCATGGGCGAATTAACCCAACGCTATGTGATCTCACATACCTTGTAGGGATCACCCCTGACGAAATCCACAAGCCAAACTGGACGATCTTGACGAATCTTGAACGTTTTTCTACTTTCTCCTCTTTTCTCATCTTCTTTTCTCTTCTCTCAAAACCCTAACTCTTTTTCCAAAAGCGTAAACTGACTAAGTTCAGTTTAGACCCCGAAGTAATTACCAAAAATGAATTAAAATAAAAGGGTAAGGAAAAGGTCAAACTACCCTTCAAAAATCTGGATTTGGACTTTTCTTAATCAAACAACCCAACTTCCAAAAGGCATAACTTACTCATACGAACTCGGAATTGCGCAAACTTGGCGGCGTTGGAAAGATCATTCCAAGAGATTTCCAGACATATCGGAAGTACACCTAACTCATTCTGAGCTAGGAGTTATGGCCATTTTAAGTTGACCAAAAACTCACTTTTACTAACTTAAACAAATTTCCAGATTTTCAATTCTTTCCAAAAATGATTATTTCCAATTCTTAGCTTCTTCCAAGATATTTCAAATTGCGAGATGTTACAATATCTCCCTCTTGGGAATATTCTTCCTTGAATGAGATTACTCTTACTAGGCTAAGGGTGGTAACATCAAGTTCAAACACCCAACAAGCAAAGCAATTACAACATGCTAACTTATAATTTAAAGAGTACTAAGAAGAGAATTAGTACCTTGGTCTGCATTTTCTCCGAACTCAAAGAGATGTGGATATCTCTCTTTCGTATCTTTCTCAGATTCCCAAGTAGTTTGCTCAACAAATTGGTTCCTCCAAAGAACTTTGATTGATGCTACCTCTTTTGTTCTCAACTTGCGAACTTGGCAATCTAGAATCTGAGCATGAATCTCCTCATAAGACAAGCTATCCTTGATACAAATATCTTCGGTTGGTATGATAGGTGAAGGATCTCCCATGCACTCCTCCAACATAGAGACATGGAATATCGGATGAACCGCTGTTAACTCTTGTGGTAACTCCAATTCATAAGCTACCTTGTCAATCTTTTTGGAAATTCTGTAAGGACCAACATACCGGGGACTAAGTTTCCCCTTTTTACCAAACCTCATAATACCCTTCATGGGTGGAACTTTCAAGTATACCCAATCACACAATCCACTTTGATACTTCAAAACAGTATCTCCCCCTTGTTCAAAAGCCATCACTTTTTGCTTATGAACACTTGCCTTTTAATTCAAGCAATAAAGGATCTTGGTCTTGCTTTCCTTATACTTCTAACACTAATGATGATTCAGTCCCATTCATCACCACCACTCCTCCTTCTGTGGAATCCACTAGTCGAACTCATAATTGTGCAAGTCTATGCACCTCTTTTGCTAACTCTTTCTTATATTCCTCATAATGGGCGGTACTACCCACAGACAAACTGCTTAAGGCATCAACAACAACTTTAGTCTTACTTGGGTAATAAAGAATACTCATGTTATAATCCTTGAGTAATTCTAAGCACCTCCTTTGTCTGAGATTAAGCTCTTTCTGACTAAGCACATACTGAAGATTCTTGTGATCGATGAACACATCCACATGCACCTCACAAAGATAACAACGTCATATTTTCAAAGCAAATACTACGGCAGCCAATTCTAAATCATGGGTTGAGTAGTTCTTCTCGTAAAGTTTCAACTGTCTGGAGGCATAAGCTATAACTTTGCCATTCTGTATTAAGACACAACCCAAATCAACTCTAGATGCATCACAATTGATACATTCAAATTACACCTCCCTAAAGAAGCATACGCGATCGTTATCAAGTAAAGAACCCAACTTGTAGGTTGGGGTCGATCCCACGAGGAAAATGGTTTAGACTTTACTTTAACCAACAATTATATTCAATTAGTCAAATTACTTCCAGACACAAGT
>JAJOOS010000693.1:0-41235 GCA_029582725.1 Solanum chiquidenum | reverse complement strand
TAGTTTTACATTGGTTTAGACAATTAAAATACATAATCTAATTTTAATTTTCCTTAAATATTTAGTAATGTAACTAATACTTATTAAACTTATTTTATCATGATTTAGTACTTTTAAATTATGATCATTTTCATTATGACTTTGCAATATTTATTTTATATGATGATTTCATTATTATTATTTATTAGTACTCATCTCGTACTTTGTGTTATTTTTTAAGAAACACCTTAGATAATTGTATTTTGGTTGGACTAAAGAAATATTTGGAGCACAAGTTAATTATATGTTTGTATGCAAACTTTACCGAAAAAATTCAAAAATCTGAAAAAATATGAGGTTTATTAGTTTGGTTTGATTTATAAATTTAAAAATTTGATACAATGGTTTGGTTTGATATTTGAAAAACCCAAACCAACCCGAGGTTGAAAACCCCGAAAAAATCCAAATTTTATTAGTTTGGTTTGGTTTATAAATATAATTTTATTACACAAATGATTTGATTTGATATTTAAAAAACCAGAACCAACCCGGTCATGTACACCCCTAGTTGTAATGTCACGCCCCGAGCCTACACCCTGGGAGGGACTGGCACTCGAAGACCATTGCTGGCCCCAAGCGAACCCTTGGCCTGACTTACTTAACTTAGCGAAAAACTTAAATTCAACAAAGATAAGTTCATATAATAAACTGGAATGTTATAAAGGAACATTCAACTGGCCATTAAGGCAAAGTCAAGTCTCAACATGAAATAATGACAATGAAAAGACTAAAGAACTAACATCTGACTGTCTATGAAGCCTCTAATAACAACTGAGATGGATGTTGGGACAAACCCCACAACATTCTAATGAACTAAACTAGAAAACAATGAAATGGATCCTCCGGATTGCAAGGAGGCTCATCAACAGACTCTGAACTGCTCACTGGATCAACGATGCACCGGAATGCCGATCGTAGTTACTTGCGTCTGCATCATAATATGATGCAGGCCAACTGACATCATTACATTGAATGTACGAGTATGCGAGTTGGAATGCTAAACATAACATAGGCTTGAAAAGATTCTGAAAGAAACACTTACCTCGGATCTTCTCAACTCATGAATACTTAACTGAACTCATTTCATTATAAAGCAGTTTAAAACAAGTGCAATATAAAGAAAAAAGAAATCTGCTTAAAACATGATGTCAACTTATAATCATAATATCATAAAAGACATACCATGTTTCCTCTCAAAGTCTACTTGTGCAATTCATGAATGAAGTCCATACCCCTATTCATACTAAGCAGAACCTCTTGAGGAACCATGCAATTACTATTGTGGGAGTTTCTCTAACTGACAATCACCACTATGAGCCTAAGTGGTGATACAACGTTTTACCTTACGCTGCCAAGGACCATCTTATACCTTGACGGGGGTATATGAAGCTAACTCACTAAGTGGATCCACTAGCTTAACTTAAGTGATCATCTAAAAATTATGATCCTTTAATACCCATGACGGCTACATGGTTTATGGAGACTTGAGTTAATGTGAACTCGCATCCCCATATCGGTGCTCAATACTACTCCCAAAAATATAATATTAGCTCTTATATTTAAAAACATACTTCTTCTGTGATTTGAGATTAGTGCTAAAAAACTTAGCTCAAAGGCTATCTTGGAAATCAAAGTTTCCCTCTTGCTTAATTATGAAAGCATTTACTCTTTTCTGAAAACTAGCTCGAAAGCTCTTTGGAAATTGAGGTTTTCTTTCTTATTAAATGTGAAAACATTTACTCTTGGGAATACTTAGTTCCCATCATTTTAAAGAAAATGAACTCAACTCTTTACTCTTTGCTTAACTTGAAACTTAAGTCTTAAAACAAGGTTAAAACATTTGTTAAAGACTTTTGAAAACTTTAGAAACTTTGCTTTGACTTGCTTCTTAACTTCTAAACTTGACTCTTAACTTCTCTTGACTTTGATCCTACCTTTCCTTGAATTGGATTATGGATTCAAGGTTCATGATCTCATGTTTATGGATGATTTCATGATGTTTAGATGTACCTTAGAGTGTTGGAATCAACTAGGAAACATAGGTACATTGTTAAGGAACAAGTACGAAAATGTGGGGAACGAATGGGGAGAACTGGAGTCCCTGGCGCTCTAAGAGGCGCGGGGTGTCAGCCCTCAACATTCAGGGACTGGTCTGAGGCGCGCTGGCTGGCGCGGTGCCCCAAGGGTGAAGATTTAGAGACCCTTTTGGGGCGTGCTGGCTGGCGCGACTCCCCACCCTTATCCCCAGGTGTTTGACGACTTTTCTCTTCCGTTTTTCATCTCTAAACCCTCTAAACTTCAATGGTTCTTTTCCCAAACACTTAGGATCATTTATACTCTCAATATATGATAGATTCAAACCGAAATTACACCCGGAAACATGAATCAAATCGCAAGAACCATCAACAACACAACCCATAAGAAATTCAAACGAAACTTCAATAATGTTCATCAAGAACTAAATTTCTAAACTTTCAAAGACTTAATTTCGCTGAATTGAATCATGGTTGGTGCGTGGGCGAACTAACCAACAGGTGTCGAGTGAGCTCTTAATTCCATAACAGACCTTTGTCTTTGTCGCCCCAACGCTATGTGATCTCACATACCTTGTAGTAATCACCCCCACTGAAATTCACAAGCAATTCTTGAACACGAATCTTGAACTTCCTTCTTTTTTCTCCTCTTTTCTCTTTTCTCCAAGCCCTAGCATGAACTCAACTTTTTTCTAAACTGATTTAAATCTGATTTTTACCCCAATTAAGTCTTAAAAATGAATCAGAATAATAAGGTAAGGAAAAGACTAAATTATCCTTCAAAAATCCGGATTTAGACTTTCCTTATTCGAACAACCCAACTTTCAAAGGGCATAACTCACTCATACGAACTCGGAATCGCGCAAATTTGGCGGCGTTGGAAAGATCATTCCAAGGTATTCCCAACCATATCTGGAACTATACCTAACTCATCTTGAGCTAGGATTTATGGCCATTTGAAGTTGACCAAAAACTCACTTTTCTTAACTTAAACAATTTTTTTCAGATTTTAATTCTTTCCAAAAATGACTATTTCCAATTATAAGCTTCTTCCTAGTTATTTCAAATTGCGAGATGTTACAATATCTTCCCCTTGGAAACATTCCTCTTTGAATGAGATTATTCTTACTAGGCTAAGGGTGTAACATCAATCATTTAGTTTAATCACCCAATCACACAATCCACCTTTGATACCTCAAAACACTATCTCCCCCCTGTTCAAAGGCCACCACTTTTTGCTTATGAATACTTGCCTTTAATTCAAGCAATAAAGGATCTTGGTCTTTCTCGCCTTTTATTTCTGACACTAATGATGGTTCAGACCCATTCATCACCAATATTCTTTCTTCTGTGGAATCCATTAATCGAATTCCTAATCGTGCCAGTCTATGCACCTCTTGTGCTAAATCTTTCTTACCTTCCTCAAGATGGGCGGTACTACCCATAAACAATCTATTCAAGGCATCAGCAATAACACTAGTCTTACCTGGGTGATAAAGAATAATCATGTCATAATCTTTGAGTACCCTAACTACTCTCTATGTCTGAGATTAAGCTCCTTCTGACTAAACACATACTGAAAACTCTGGTGATCGGTGAACACTTCCACATGAACACCATATAGATAATGACGCCATATTTTCAAAGCAAAACTACGGTAACCAACTCTAGATCACAGGCTGGGTAATTCTTCTCATGAACTTTCAACCTCTCTTTCAACTCTTTCAACTCTTTCAACTTTTACAATTCTGTTGGTGCCATTTTATATGGCAGAATAGAGATACAACGAGTATCTGGAATGATGTCTATGTCGAAGTCTATTTCTCTCTCAGGAGGGACTTTGGTAAGATCATCTGGGAAGACTTCTGGGAACTCTTTCACTACTGAGACTGAAACTGACTGAATAAGAGGTATCTCAACACTTGAGTCATTAACTCGGACTAAGTGATATACACACCCCTTAGAAACTAACTTTCTTGCCTTAAGGTACGAAATGAAACGATCCTTAGGCACTGCTGAACTACTATTCAACTGCGGCATAACAGGCGTGAAGCCAGTCCATACCAAGAATGACATCAAAGCCTACCATGTCTAACTCAATTAAATCAGCCATGGTACTCTTGTGATTGACGAAAATAAGACAACCACGATAGACTCTTTCTCTGCTAGAATAAACTCACCAACAGGGGTAGAAACACGGGATGGTTCACTAAGTTGATCAGGAATAATATCAAAATTCATAGCAACACATGGAGTTACACAAGATAAACTCTCTCCTGGATCTAGCAAGGCATAAACAGTAAGGTCAAAGACTTGAATTATACCAGTGACAATATTTGGTGCATCCTCTTGCTCTTGGCGATGTTGATAGCATATAAGTGGTTTGTTCCTCCACCAGTACCATTTTCTTGCATGTTCTTTGGGCACTCTTTCATGAAGTGACCCACTTGTCCACACTTGAAGCAATCTGTCTAGCCCTGATGACACTTTCTTGGGTGGGCTCTACCACACCTAGCACATGCAGGAGCCCGATTACCTCCTTGTGCCATACTATCCTGAGACTGTGCAGGTCCAGCTTTGAAATTCTGCGAATTCTATCAAATATACTCACCTTTATTTCTGGGTGCAGGTGCACTAGCAGATGATGGAGCATGTCCATTCTGTTTCTGTTGGAAAGATGACCGGTTGACATTACTCTTCTGCTGCCCAGACTCATTCCCTGTCTTAGCCTTCTTGTTCTTGAACTCCTCTTTATCTCTCAGTTTCTCTTCCTCAACCTGGTGCTCATAGACCCTCAACCTCGAAATGTCCATGTCCCCAATAGGCATTACTGCCCGACCCTCTTTGCTTGATAGGCGGCCCAACCCAGCAACAAACAAGCGAACCCTTGGCCTGGCTTACTTAACTCAGCGGAAAACTTAAACTCAACAAAAATAAGTTCATATAATAAACTGGAATGTTATAAAGGAACATTCAACTGGCCATTAAGGCAAACTCAAGTCTCAACATGAAATAATGACAATGAAAAGACTAAAGAACTGACATCTGACTGTCTATGAAGCCTCTAATAACAACTGAGATGGATGTTGGGACAAACCCCACAACATCCTAATGAACTAAACTAGAAAATAATGAAATGGATCCTCCGGATTGCAAGGAGGCTCATCAACAGACTCTGAACTGCTCACTGGATCAACGATGCACCGGATGGCAACGATGCAGGCCAACTGGCATCAGTACATTGAATGTACGAGTATGCGAGTTGGAATGCTAAACATAACATAGGCTTGAAAAGATTCTGAAAGAAACACTTACCTCGGCTCTTCTCAACTCATGAATACTTAAATGAACTCATTTCATTATAAAGCAGTTTAAAACAAGTGCAATATAAAGAAAAAAGAAAACTGTTTAAAACATAATGTCAACTTATAATCATAATATCATAAAAGACATACCACCTTCTCTTTAATATGAAGTACTTGATATTATTATTTTTTAATTTTAATATATTTCATTACATAAATTTAAAATAATACAATAACAAGATCAAAGAAAAAATAGTAGTACTATATTAAAATTAGCATTTCATTATTTCATTAGTAGTACTAACATGATAAGAATTGCAACTTATAGTATTTTTGGTTGAATTGCAACTCAGTGGGAAGAATTATTTATGAACAAACATTATAAGTAGTAGTTCTTATGTTAATATAAAAAATAAAAATATATTTTAAAATATTAATTAAATTTCACATTGCTTGATTTCAAGAATAAAAAGATTTCATATAAATTGACGGAAGAGTATGTATATTTTTATGTGTTTATGAAAAAAATTTGATTTTGGGTTACATTAAGATAGTACAAAAACTTATGTAATTATTTGTCAAAATTATTGATGCTCTTTCCATTACATTTTCTTGTGAATATTTGATGAATTTAAGTATATATGAAATTGTTTAAAGAGAAAAAAACATTCGTTTTTCGTATTAGTTATTTACTTTTTCTTTTACGGATTCTTTATGAAATTATATATAAAAACGATACTTTATTAATTTACTCCTTAAGAATTGTTTTTGCAATTTTACAAATTTTGTTTATATTTTTAAGAATAATTAATTTTTAGTGTAATGAAAATAAAAATAAAAATATAATTTAATTTGTTAATTGACAAATAATTTTTAATAATTATTTTTATTAATGTAAATAACCAATACATGAAAGAAAAATAATATCAAATGTTAAAAGTACGATGAATTAGACTAAATTTCACATTTTTATAAATAAAATTATTTTTTTAAAGAGAAAAAAAAAATGCTGAAAAATTGAAGATTTCAATCAAAGAGAAAAAGTCAAAAAGGAAGAGAGAGAAATGGATTTGGCCCATTTTTCTGAAAATGGGATCCAATAATCCACTTGAAAAATTCGAAGAAGAGCCTCATACAACTGCCACATCATATCTATCCCTCATCCATTATAAAAAATTTTCGTACATCAGTACCAAAACAGACCCGACCGACCCCCGCATCGTCTTCCTTCTTCTCTAGACGTGAGGCACCTAGAAACAGTAATACCCGACCCAGCGAAGCAAACTCAAAATCACACCCGAGTCCAGGTGGCTCCATCTTCTTGCGTGTTCGACCTTTGCCCTTAATCGGACGTCCACATTCAAATTCGTACAAGAATTCCGCTGCCGACCTTATCTCTTAAGGAATTTTTTTTTGAATTTTTTTTTGACCTAAATTTTTTGCCCGTTCCCCCCTAATTATGCCATAGTCATCCCCTATATATACCCCTTTCTTCTTTATTGTAAAAGGTTGGAGGTGTTGGGAAATATAGGCGAAAGAATGAAAAAAACATAAGCAAGAAAATATAGTGGTTTGTTAGAGGAGTCTTGAATTCCATATTGGCTTAGTTAGGAATTCCAAATCTCGAACTCTCGTTTTGAGCTTTCTGTTTCTTTTCCGTCGGAGTTTCATTGAAGCTTTTCTCACTGGAGCTTTAGGAGGGAAGTCGACTTCTGCTCGTCGTCTCAATTTTCTGCTCCGAAGAAGGTAAAATTCCTCTTCATTCATGGCTTCTATCAACTATTGAGTTGTTCGTTTGACTACGCTATAAATTTGGCCCAACTTTTTGGTGTTATATTTTTTTCTTGTTGTTGTTGATTCATCATGAAGAACTTCATTATGATGTTCACATTGTTATAAATATGAGGAGTACGACTTACTGTTGATCTGTTTTCTATTTTCTAATATGGTGTGTTTGGGTTCATGTATTAGCATCTTGTTGAATTGCTCCTAATCATGTTGATATTCTTAGTTACTGTTGGTATGATATGGTTTACATATGTGTTTATTTCATGTATTTCCTTTAATTTCTTAGCCTTTTAGTTGCTGCCATGTGTGTTACCAATGGATGAATTTCCTCACTAGTAAAGTTTCTATTCATCTCATTCCATTTATGCATTTCTTATGTTCCTAGTTAGCTCTGCCCCCCCCCCCCCGTGTGGTATTAGATGCTTCCTCATTTCATGATTCTAGTTATATTTGAATGTTGCCATGTTTGATTGTCTACTTTGGACTATTAATTTTAACTCGTGATGGTTTCTTTATTAGTTCATGATTGATAATGTGTGTATGGTTTATGCCTATTAATCACATGAGTTAATACTATATGTATGTATTATTAACTTTGAATGTTTTTCTTGTCATATAATAATTTGTATTCCTCTCTTTGCTTTGTTGAAAAATGCCGTGAGAGTTTATTTGGACTCAAATTCTCCCTATTTTCATGACATGGGGCCATGGAGGCCCTAATATGTCTCCTCGAGTCTATTCTTTTTGAAGCGGAATAGAGGCCAATATACAAGTCTTGGAAGCAAAAAATGCAGGGAATCGAGCAGATACAGGTTGTATACATCCGTATACACTGAAAATATACGGCATATGCACTGATATACAGTGTGATACCACTCCCATATACATAAAAAATGGGCCCAAAAGGCCTCAAATTCCAGCAATTGTATTTTGTTATTATTGGGCCTAAGCCCAGTTATTTATTATCAATTGTTTATGTTTAGTTTTAGGACAGGTACAAAATGGGTCAAGGGCCCAAAGTTGAATTTAGGCCCAAGTACTGACCCAGGCGGACAAAACCAAACTTGGGCCCACACCCTTCTTCCCTTTATTTGCTTATTTATTTGTTATTGTGTTTATTTACTTATTTATTTGTTATTGTGTTTATTTGTTTAATTAATTTTAAGATTTTTCTCTTATTGAATTCCCTAAAAGAAGAATCAGCCATATCTTTTAAAATCAAACAAGTGTATTTTTATTTTACTTGAATTTAGAATTTTTGTATTTTCTACTTAAATAATATCCTTATATTTCCTCCTTTAAGAAAATGGGTTCAAAGGTTGTTTAATTCCACAATTTATTCAAGCATGCTAATTTTCATAAAATTTTAGCCAAATATTTTAATTGTCGGATAACCGCATATTAACGGGCATTTCGGGTGCTTTCAAACCCTTCCCAAAATGCTAATATGAACCCTGAACCCTTTAATAGTTTTCATTAAATTTTCTATTTTTTAATCTTTTGAAAATTTAGTTTTCTTAATTTTACTTTAAAAATTAAGTGGCGACTCTTTAAACCCGTCGTATTCATTTTAAATAAAACAGAATGGCGACTCTGCTGGAGAGTTCAATGGGTTCTAATCTTAAGATTAACTTATTTGACTATTTGTTTAAATTGCTTACTTGTTTTGATTCTTGTAAATTATAAATTGTGGCATTTCATGACATCGATTCCGCCAAATGGCAAATAGTTTGCATTAGGAAATAAGGCGGTTACGTGGCTTTCCACGGGTGTCCTTCAGAAAACACCTTTGAATTCTTTTGAAGTGATAAACGAATAGTTGGCTTGTGGTCATCCAACGTTGTTTATTATACTTCACCCCGTTGTTTGTTCAACTCGGGTAACCAGGTCTTATATTTAAATCAACTCTTAGTCAACTAGCGTAGAGCGAAACCAAATCCCTTTAGCGCATTGAATTAAGATGACCCAACACCCAAGGCGTGTTAGGCCCATTAGAGTGACCACCTTCAGTCCAAACGGCCCACGGCCCAAACGGACGATCATCCTTCTGTGTTTAAATTTGAATGATGTACACGTTGTTTGAAAATTCATTGTCCCTTGGGGTTGGGAGTATATTTTAATGGATAGTTGAAGGAGAATTTCCACAAGATGCTACTTAGAAGGGTGGACATCCGGAGATGGTGAGAAGAAATCAAGAATGGAGGACCTTCCATGGAGGCATAGTGTAGGATCGTACTCTTGTGTGGGACTGAGTATTTGTATCCGTATCCCCTATTATGTATCCCCATTCAGTTTGTTTACAAAATTTGTATAAATTTGACTTTTTAGGGCAATGGAATGTTTCAGATAACGTATACATCTTTCAAATCGTTAGGCCCACCCTTGGCACAAAAGGGTCACATATATGTTTAAAACGCACAATAACTGTTTATGTGTTATAACTGTCTGTGTGATTATGTTGCTTTATTTGGAGATGTTCTAGCCTACTCTTTCGGGCAATTTCCTAGAAACCTCTAGGCATAAATATCAAGTCACTATTGTTGACGCCCAATTTTGACCCCCCACGAGGTGGATTAGTTTTCAAGCGATTTGAAATATTTAACTTTATAAATTCAAATATTTTTTAAGATTTTAGAGTAATTTAGTCATCTTTATAATATTTTAAATAATAAATAGTTTTATATGATTTGTTTATGTGATTAATACTTTGTAAATATGCGGAAATACCAGTTAAGAAAAGTTTTTACACTTTAGTTGAATATTTTTATTAATTTAGTTTATTTCGATTTATGGTTTTAATTTTAAATCAATTAGTTTACAATTAATTATAATTATTTCATGTCGTTAAAATTAAGAAGCTTATTAACTAATTAATTAGTTCATCTTATTTTTATAATTTTAGACGGATTTGCTAACCGATTAGATTCGGCTAATTTCCTAAGTCAACTTACACCTAACCTTTAAACCCACTTAGAAGGCCAATTTTAGGCCATTTCACCAGCCCATTTCCCCTTTCTAAATTTCCCAGCCCAATCCCTATAACAAAACATGCCTAATCCATTCCCATACATTATAACATACAATAACAATACAATGCCCAAACCAACCGACCCAATTCCCTCTGTAATCCAGGCCCACTTCCAATTATCAGCTCCTACTCAACTCCTCCAGCCCACCATTACAATAACTCTATACATTACATTCAAAACTAATACACAACAACAATAGATATAACGTACAACAACAATACACCGACCCCATCCCTTTTTTCTTTCCAATTCTATGCAATATCACAGCAGGCTAAAGCAGCAGCAACGTCTCCTTCACCAGAGGCTTGTACAGCAGCAACGGGCCTCGTCCTTGTGGCATTGAGATGAAGCCACATCGCGCCCAAGGACAGCGAAATCGATCCCGACCATTTATCTCCCCTTTCCTCTTTCGGAATGGGGCAAAATTTTCAGAGAAAAGGATGTTTGGCTTAAAGGGTGAAAATTTTTTGAGTTTTGAAATTGGAAGGGGCCCTCTTCTGTCCAGATTTTTGACCAGAAATTTCCCCCCCTTATCAGCCCTAAAAATCTATATGTATTCCCTTTGAATTCACTGTAGAGAGGAGATTCTTGGGGGGGGATTTTTTTTAACTAAGAAAAAGAATAGCTTAAGCAAGTAGTTAGAAAATACATATAGAAACACATTCGAAAAGGAAAAAAAAAGAGTTAGTTCCAATCAGAGTCTCATTCTTCTAGTTTGAATCATCATTTTTTCTTCTAAATCAGCTCGAGTTCGAGTTACTATCTAGATCTCTCGTTTGCTGTTTCGTTCGCGACTGTGTGGTGAAACTCGCTGCCGTCTTTCAAGCTCGTTGTCTCAGCTCGTTGCACCTATAAAGGTAAATTTATTCGAAGTCTCGACTCTTTTATTTGAGGTTCTGTTTGGTATGGAATGAAATGATTTGTTGGTCTGCTTTCTTCCTTTCAAAAATGCCTCTGTTCTCTTCTTTGTTCATAACTTTTGTCTGTTGAAAGGTCATTCGGTTTAGAATCAATGCGTCTTAGTTGTTTAAAGTTAAAATGAACCTTTTCTAGTTGACGAAAAGCTGAAAATTCCATGAACCTTTGAACTCTAGTTTTCTTTTAATTTTCGCATCTATTCGCTTGCTCTCTATGGTTTGGTTGCCCGGTGCGCTTGATGTAGGCTAGGATAGCCGAAATAACTTTTGTGGCTGTTAGCTCAATTCTCCTCGCGGTCTGTTAAAATCGTTTTCTTCTCAAAATATGAGCAAAAGTTTAAGCTAGTTAATTTAGAACTTGTATGTTGATTTTTCCATGGCTCCTTGATTTATTAGCTTGTATTTCAATTCCCATGATTGCTCTACTGTTAGCAAGGCATATTAGATTCGAGTTTATGTTGCTATTTGCTTAAATGCCTAGTCGAAAATACTCACCATTTGTAGTTAAGCTCATAAAAATGTGAAGTTGTTCTTGTCTAGATCGTAGTTTGCTTCGACCCTTGTTTTGTTCTCAAAATCGTTGATCGTTTCTCTTTTAGGATCATCTCATCATGTCAGCTTGTTCATATTTGCCCCTTTAAGATTTTGAAGCTCGCCCTTGTTAAAAAGTTTTGTATTTGTATATGTAGCGTATGTTCCTATCCGTAGTACGTTACAAATTTTGGGTGACACCATAGCTTAAATCATGTGGTTATTTTTTTTTTCAAATTATGCCGGATTGGCCAATGTTCTTCACAATCCTTTAAGTTGCCTCTTTGCTATTCTTTGTTTAGGACTTTATATTTAGTTTACATGATTAATGATAACTCTTCATGCCAAGATGGTAATCAACTATTAAGGATAGATTATTAGCCAATGTTTCACTCTAGGCATTCTTTGTCCCTTTTGTTAATACTTCACTATGATTTGTGGTTTGCCGTGTTATCCTAAATGTTGCCTAACATGGATCATGACCAAGAAAATGTGTTCATCATGCTAAAAATAATCTTATAATATTACTCTTCATTAACATAATGACATACTTGCCTGTTATCCATTTTTTTTAATTTTTCTTTATTCTTGATTATTTTATTTTATGCTAAAGACGTGTTTTGTATTGTATCTCATTCCCAACATGTCATAATAGTGCTTTCTTGGTTCACATATTATATAGATGTGTATTTGATGCCCATTAAATCATCATTTCGTCATTATTAATTGTATAAAATGTAGCATCCCCCTTCTCCTTTCTCTTTAGTATACTAATCTCTATTCCTTTTTGTCGTTGCATGTGAAATTTGCCTTGAGTTCATCATGAACTCATCTTCCTTTTGCATTTCAAGAGAGCCGTAAAGGCTCAATTTCGAGTCAGCCAAGTATAAAATCGACGAACAGGTCTCGAAGGTGGAAAAATGCGAAAGCGGAGGAGAATTGAAAAGATGAAAATGCTTGTATTTTGTTTTTATTGGGCCTAAGCCCATTTAGTTATTATGTTTATTATTCTTGTTAGATTTCTAGGACAGGTGCATGTGACTTGAATAGGCCAAAGGCCCAAAATGAAACGGGTCCAAGTATTGGTTCAGGCGGACAGAAAAACCAAACTTGGGCCTAACTTTCTTTCCCTCTTTACTTTATTGTGCTCACTTACTTACTAGTATTTGTCGTTAGTCTTAAGGTTGAAAAATTCAAATCTCCGAAAAACGTCTATTTTGATTTAATAATTTAACTAAACCACTCATCTCTTAACAAAACTTAAAGGAACAATTTTACAAAATACTTCACTTAGATTACATTTTGATATTTCTTCTCCTTTTAAAATGGTCTTAACTAAAATGGTTCAATTTTGCAAATCAAGTTAAAATATTTTAGCCAAATAAATTAATTGCCGGATAACCGCATATTAGCGGACATTTCGGGTGCTTTCAAACCCTTCCCGAAATGCTAATAAGAACCCCGAACCCCTTTTAAGTTTTCATTAGATTTCCTGTTTTAATCTATTGAAAATCAATTTTTTCTTGATTTTTCTTAAAAATTAAGTGGCGACTCTAAACCAGTCTAAATATATATTCTCCTAATAAAACAACTATCAACAGTGCGTCCAAATACTTTTCGAGTCTGTAGTTTCTCAACAAAATTTGAACTTCACTTTCAAATCCTTACTCTCCCATTTAAAAATAAAAGGTCGATTATTTCGTCTCAAGTCAAAAAGGAAAGTCGAACTACGTAGGACCTGAATTTTCCCTTATGAGATATGTAGGCAGCCGTTCAAGGTTCAATCCCCAATTTTTGAGAAATTTTATCTTTTCCAACTTTTACAAAGAAATTAAAGTTACATCTCAATCGAAAATCAAAAGTACGACAATGAAAGATACAATCGACTTTGTCTCGGCTCAAGTCGATATTTCTGATTCACTAAGCTCAAAATCAAATAAACAAATTTCTGTCTATTATGTCATTTCTCTATAGATGTGGGCTAGTTTATCTTCAAATGAAACAACCCTTATGTGTTTACAGTAATGTGTGTGATATATTGTATTATTTATCATCGACACAAACTAACACATTTGTCTTTTAAGTTATTTTTCTTTGTCAGGTACTCAAGACTGATTTGTGTTGAGAAATTGGTTGAACATTCAAAGTTTTCAAAGATTCCTTCCCTTATTGAAATTTGTTGAAAGGAAAAAGAAAATGACCCAGAATAGTGAGAATATTGGCATGGCTAAAGTTGCTATAGTTCAACCCCCTGCCGTTGAACAAAATGAGTTAATTGCACAGCTGATGCAACATATTGCTGAATTGAGGGTTGAGCTTCAGAAAAAAACAAGATTTGTCGATTCCGACTGTCGATGTCAACACTTTAGGTGATGAAAGGCTTCCACTTCATTTTCCTCCTCTGAAGTCAAACTCGAAACATGTCCTGAATAACCCACCCTCCAACCCTGCTAAAAATCCCTTAACTATCAACTTAACTACCCCAAATCTTCATCAGACCAACATTTCAGACCAAGCACCACATCCCCTTCAAAGCCTGAATCCCAACCCTCAAGCCTTCCTTCCATGTCAAAGCCTAAATGCTAACAACTCTCAAACATTCCCTCCATTTTAAAACTTAAATGTCAACAATCCTCCAACATCCCTTTTCATGTACCATACCCCTGCAAAAGGCGCTCAAAATTCACCAAATGCCCAACCCTTACTTCCAAAAGTCACTTTTGATATCCCAGTCCAAAGCAAAACACACCTTCACTATACTACCTATCCTGAACTTGACCACTACGAAGAGAAAGAAAAGGAGTGGAATGCCAAAGAGGAAAAGACTAAGCAAATCATGAAGGAAGAGATTGCAAAAATGATAAAAGAACTTGATTACTCTTCAGAAGTTGTGGGGCTGAACTACAAAAATTTATGCATTCATTCGGATTTGGACTTTCTGAAAGGGTTCAAAGTGTCAAAGTTCGTCACTTTTAATGGAACTGGAAATCCCCTAGCACATCTGAAAGTTTATTGTGATCAATTTGTGGGAGTTGGCAAAAATGAAGTATTGTTGATGCGCCTCTTTGGTCGAAGTCTAAATGGAGAAGCTCTGGAGTGGCTTACATAAAAAGAATTAAAATAATGGACGAGTTGGAATACACTCGCAAAGGATTTCATTGAAAGATTTGGACATAACGTAGAAGTTGCCCTAGATTGCTACTACTTAGAGAAGATCAAACAGAGGTCTACATAAAATTATCGAGAGTATGCTCTTCGTTGGAGAAAAAAGGCCGCAAGAGTTCAACCTCCCATGTTTGAACGTGAGATCACTGAAATGTTTATTCGTACTCAAGAGCCTGAGTACTATGAAAGAATGTTGTGTATGATGGGACAAAAATTTGTCGAGATCGTCAAAGTGGGAGAAGCTTTGGAAGATGGTTTTAAGACTGGAAAGGTCACAAACCTTACCGCATTGCGAGCTAATGGAAAAGCTACAAGAATTAGTGATATGGATATATCAAAAGGAAATGAAGAGGAGGTATCTATGGTCATGGCTACCCATATGCGGTCAGCTCCACAAAGGATATATCGAAACCACAATGTCAATCAGAAACGATTCCATCGTCCAAACTTTAGGAAGGCTCCTAATGTATTTACACCACTAAGGGAATCTCAAACTCAACTTTCTGAAAGGTTGAAAGCAATGGGTATGCTCCATCATATAGAAGGAAGACCAGCCAATCCTTTGGAAATTTTTTACAAGGCTGACCACAGATGTGCTTATCATTCAAGAGTTGTTGGACACGACATAGAGAATTGTTCAACCCTCAAACACAAGATTCAGAACATGATCAACAACAATTTGATCATTATTGAGGAAATCACCTCAAGGGATGACGTATTGGATGTTTAAAAGAAAGTGCAAGACATTTCTGAACAGAGTCATCTGAAGATATTCGTCATCAAAGGTTGAAAAGAAGTATGCCCAACGTCAGCCAGAATTCTGCATATGAAGTTATTGTTATCTTTCCCTCGAAAAGGCATAATTACTCTCTTTCTTCTCATTTTATCGCATATTTCTTTGTAATGAACTACGTCTTACCTGAATTCTCAAGAATGAGATATGTAGGCGGCTTGTGTCGGCCTCGGTCACCCCTTCATCAACTTTCAATAATTCCTTCTTCTGTACTTGAACTACGTTAGACCTGAATTCTCAAGAATGAGATACGTAGACAGCTTGTCGGCCTCGGTCATTTCACTACAAGAAAAGTGTGGATTACTTGGGGATTTTCCTAGGGATTGTATACGAAAATTAGCAGGAAACTTAGTTTTATGCGGATTTTCCTACCAAAAATAATCCGATGGTAAAACCTTCCTAGGTAATTATTTCCTGCGAATTTCAAAATCCGCAAGTAATTTACCTAGGGATTTATATTTCGCATGTAAATTACTTGCGAATTTTCTTGCAAAAATTACTAAAAATATCCTAATTATTTTTGGTAAAAAGTAACAAAATAGGAATTTTCTTACAATTTTTTTCACAAATATAACCGCATGAAAATATTTTAATAATTTTTTAAGAAATTTCTTTTAAGCAATATTAATTATTATGTCATAATTAATTATTTAGTTTATATAACCTCATACACATATACATCTCTTCTTGGTTAGAGACCCGTATTTATCCACTCATTACACATACACTCCTCTTCCTTATTACCTATAATAAATACCATTGTCTACCCATATTAAATGGTTAACCCTCAATACCAATCCCAATTACCTATATTAAATACCATTGTCTATCCAGTGCCCACCCATACATAATTGCTCCACTCTCCCAATATTCTAACTCTTAGCATTATATATGCTAATATCTTAGGGTCTTCCATCGATGTGGTACAAGAAGTACCAAAGATATTATATTACTTTTTGGTGTTCTTCTCCGATTTGATTAATTTTTAAAGCTAAATTAAATTAAATTAATTAAATATTAAAAATACAATTTTAATATTCATAAATTACATAAAAAGAACTGTAAAGTCATCTCATATTAATATGGTAATGAATTATGTCTTAAAATATTAGCTAAAGTTCATGTGATTTAACTCTTAAAAAATGAAACATGAAAATTATTTATATATTTAAAATAAATCATTGCCACACAACATATCATGAAAATTTTATGCTTATACTTTCGATGAGATAATATCATAACTAAGCATATTAAATATAGGAAAAATTTAAATTATACGTACAAAATTCTTATAAATAAATAATTGAAAATATAAATTTATTTATAAGTTTAATGTGCAAGGAAGTTATAATCAACAATTAATAGTATATCTTATTAGACATGTGGGGTATTTATAATTTAAATTTATCTTTTAATAATTATATATTTAGAAATAAATATCATTTAATAACTTACTATAGAGAAAATATATAATTTTTAATGCTTGTAATTTTTTTTATATCAATTGGAAATACAAGTAATTTTTTTTTTCATTTTATATAATTCTATCAATGAGGAAGTAATTAAAAATAGTGCTTAACTTATATATATATATATATATATATATATATGTTATCTTCGATTTTAACATTTTCCTATTAAAATGATTTTCCTAATGTTATTATAATGTTCTATTATGTAATTTGTTAATTTTTCAAGTCATGAAATTCCTATGTAAATTCTCAAAAAATTCCTTAATATTTTCTCAGGTAATTAAATTCTTAGGTAAATCCCCAAATATAAATCCCCAGAAAATTTCACAACAAATTAATCCCCAAATAATTTTTCAAGTAATAAAATCCCCAGGTCAATTCCCAAATATAAATTCCCAGCAAATTTCACAACAATTAATCCCCAAATAATTTCCCAAATAAGAAAATTCCTAGATAAATCCCCAAATATAAATCCCCAAATATAAATCCCCAACAAATTTCACAGCAACTAATCCCTAAATAATTTCCCAAGTAATAAAATCCCTAGATAAATTTTCACCAAAATATCTCCAGAAAAATATGTAGGATGGATTACCTGGGGATTTTTCTATGGAATAAAAAAATGATTTTAAAATATTTTTTTGGTTTATGTACCTGCGGATTTAGCTAGAGATAATGTACTTGCCATTACTTTTTCCCAAGTAATATCGCAAGTTCCTGTTTGGCGCAAAATGGCGCCAAATTTACCTGCGGAATTTGATGGAAATATACATTTCATAGGTAATATATTCTTATATTGAGGAATTTAAAACTTCTGCAAGAAAATCTGCATGAAATAGTTGCGAAAATATTCCCTAGGAAAAATTCCCATGTAATTCACAGTTTTCTTGTAGTGTTTCCTTATCAAAATTTCTTATTCTGTTAATCCTTGAGTAGGGAATTATGTTTGACCTGATTCCTGCCTCAACGTGATACATAGGCGCCACAACGGCTCGATCATATTTCTCGTAAGATTTCTATTTCTTTTATTATGGAAACTAGGACAGAATTTTAGAGAGGATCTCAAAAAATCAATTGAAGATTGACTTCTTCAACAAGTCAAGGCTGAAGATCAAAATGCAACTAGTAGGTTTTTTGAGTGGATCTCGAAATTCCACAAGATAACATTTTCTAGAGAATCAAGTTGGAAATCATGTTGAAAGGTGCAACTGGGACAGAATTTTTGTGATCATTTGTTAAAAGAATTATAGGCAAACTGGGACAAAATTTTGAGGAGGGACCTCAAAATTCCAGAATGAGCAACCTCAAAATTAACAAAGCAAGCTACAAGAGTTTTTCCGTATTTTATACTGGGACAAAATTTTTTAGGAGGGTCCTCAAAAATTCCATCAAGACTATATTACAAAGGACGGACGAGCGTGTAAACCAACTGCATGAGGGAGCACGAAGACAAGACCAACACAAATCAGTTTTTCAAACTAAGAATTTTTCTTTGGATGCAGGAACATCGAGGTCACAAAATGGCAATGTAAAGCTGTCAAGCGTGACAAAAGGCGTCATTTACACCCATCATGGCCTCATCAACATAAATTAGAAAACTTTCCATCTCATTTTATCTTCATTTCATTATGTTACCTCAAGTGATTTATAAACAACTTTTTTCTTTTGCAGGAATATTGAAGACAAACGCTAATAGATTTTTTCAAAGTTTTAAGAAACAACGTATTGGAGGATCGGTAGTGACGAGTCACGATCAAAGTCATAATTAGGCTCACCACAGCCTGATCTTGATAAGACGAATGACTTAATCTATCACTTTATCTTTAATTTTATTCTTTACTCTATTGTCGATACTAATGTTTGGTGTCAAGCTTTGCATGTGATAGTATTGGTAAAGTCAAGATCATCTGTGAAATCGACATCAAATCTGAAGATGATCAAAAGTGACACTATCTTAGAAGTGTTGCAAGGGAATATCACCAAGTCCATCACATCAAAAAAGATGTTGGAGATCGTAATATCCTCGTGATAGTAGAAGTTATCGAAACTTTCGATAACGATTGAAGATGTCAGCAATAAACTCAAATTTTGTGGAGTTTGTCAAGAAAGACGGGAGTGACTTTAATCTTCATGTGAAAGAATTAAATCATTCACCTCGATAATTCTATCTTTTAAAGAGAGAACCGTAGTCGCGACGTGCATATACGTCGATATAGTTTTTTAATATAGTTGTCGCGTAGCAATTTAGGCATACGTGTTTCTTGAGAATGTCAGGGTCAAGATTTCAATATTTGTTGGGTATCCACCCCATAAGTGGATTATCCATTTTGATTGACGGATCAAAGACTTTGGTATATAGTTTTGTAGGGTGATTCTCCCCATAAGTGGTTCGTATATTTGTTTATCCATTTCAAGTTCCTATTTTGAACTATGTGGGACTATTATCGAGCCATCCACCTCGTTACAGTTGGAAAATTATCAAGCCATCCACCTCGTTACAGTTGGAATATTATCGAGCCATCCACCTCGTTACAGTTGGAATATTATCGAGCTTTCACTTCGTTACAGTTGGAATATTATCGAGTCATCCACCTTGTTACAGTTGGAATATTATCGAGTCATCTACCTCGTTACAGTTGGAATATTATCGAGCCATCCATCTCGTTACAGTTGGAATATTATCGAGTCATCCACCTTGTTACAGTTGGAATCTTATCGAGCCTTCCACCTCGTTACAGTTGGAATATTATCGAACCTCCACCTCGTTACAGTTGGAATATTATCGAGCATCCACCTCGTTACAGTTGGAATACTATCGAGCTCCACCTCATTACAATTGGAATATTATCGAGCCATCCACCTCGCTACAGTTGGAATATTATCGAGCATCCATGCACCGAAAGAAAAATCATCATTGGATGCATCATTTTCATTACAAGAACGACATCAAGAGAACAATAAACAACGACGTCAAGAGAATGATCAACATATTACATCAGCCTATTTTATTACTTTGACATCAAATAAAGAGTACATTGAATATTATATTGCAAATACGAAATACAAGCTTTATTTGCTTTACATCAAATTGGAGGAAGTTGACGTCAAATATTCAAGGAGAGAAATTAAGTGTCAACACGGTAAAATACACTATCTCCACATTTGAATTGCATTTTTTACGCTAATGAATTTTATCTCAGTCTTTGTCGAGAGCATCCGAAAGTATGAAGTTCTCCAAAACAAAGCACAGGTGCGGACGACATCAACAAGGATGCAACACAACGTGGAACTTTTTCTTAGCAGCGAACTGAGACGCGAGTTGAGGAGAGACTTCCACCACAATCAAACCACATCCCTATCAGAAGACATGTGGGTTTTTCTTTAGGTTTATCGGTTTCAGTTTTGCATCTGGAAAATATTGGTTTTCACCTGAAGCAACTTTCCAATCCGAGTGACAATGCACCAAGAGCTTTGGAAATTATGTCCGTGTAAGTCCTTACTTATGGATGTGAAGAGCTCCGCATTCATGGCTAAGAGGTTGCAAGCCTCTTTTTCATACTCGACTTATTTGTCACTCCTCCAAAACCAAAGGTTATCTTGCATACTAGATTTTCTTTTCAACCGATCAAGTCAAACTACAAACAACCTTAATCCTAAATGTTTAAGGATATGTAGGCGTGCTCAATGTTGAAAACTCGGTTGTATTCAAACAATCTCTCTTAAATCTTAGTCCCAAGCATTTTGATTTCTTCATAATTCGATATCGGGATAACTTTTGAATTCTTTCAAAATCGTGCGTCAAATCAAGCGTATCGAACTACAAGTGGCCTGAATCCTCATATAGCCTGAGATATGTAGGAAACCCATTTCCGGGGTTTGGCAATAATTCCTTAAGCCCGTACTAAAACTCATTTCTAAAAGATGAAGATGTGGTCGGTCAAAATTGAATTTGTCAATTTCATTTGCCTCGAATTTCTTTCATCAATCCAAGTCAAACGAGGGACAGTTGTTGACACCCAATTTTAGACCTCCACAATATAAATTAATCATTTCGAGCTTCATCAATTTCAAACGATTTAAAATAATTAGTTTTATAAAAAAAAAAAAAATTTAAAAATAATATAGTTTGCAAGTTATTTTAACTAGTTTGGTCACTTTTTATAATTTGTAGATAATATATATGTTTTTCATAATTATGTATATAAAGAGTATATTTTATGATTATTCAAAAATCGTCTAAAGAAGATTTTGTTTTAATTAAATATTTGGTTAATTAATATAATTATATAATAGTTTATATTTTTAAATTAATTAGTTTATAATTAAGTTTATTATTTTATTTCGTTAAGATTAAAAGGCTCATTAATTAATTTATGTTAATTCATTTTGTTCAAGTTTTAACCGAATTTGGTCATTGTTTAATTACAATTTTCCGCCAGCATCTTAAACCCATCAAAAGAACAAGTTTTGGACCCTTTTGATGTATTTTCAGACAACCCAATCTCGCAGCCCACTAAATGAACCGGCCCATTCCCAATACCCAGTCCACCAATTAAAAACAACATTCAATTCCAAAAGAAACATTTGATATTATTTTTCTTTCATGTATTGATTATTTACATTACTAAAAATAATTATTAAAAATTATTTGTCAATTAACAAATTAAATTATATTTTATTTTTATTTTCATTACACTAATAATTAATTATTCTTAAAAACAGACCCGACCGACCCTCGCATCGTCTTCCTTCTTCTCCAAACGTAAAGCACCCTGAAACAGTAATACCCGACCCAGCGAAGCAAACTCAAAATCACGCCCGAGTCCAGGTGGCTCCATCTCCTTGCATGTTCGTTCTTTGCCCTTAATCGGACGTCCACATTCAAATTCGTACAAGAATTCCGCTGCCGGCCTTATCACTTAAGGAGTTTTTTTTTGAATTTTGAATTGACCTAAATTTTCTGCCCGTTTCCCCCCTAATTATGCTCTAGTCATCCCCTATATATACCCCTTTCTTCTCTATTGTAAAAGGTTGGAGGCATTGGGAAATATAGGCGAGAGAATGAAGAAAACGGAAGCAAGAAAATATAGCGGTTTATTAGAGGAGTCTTGATTTCCATATTGGCTTAGTTAGGAATTCCAAATCTCGAACTCTCATTTTGAGCTTTTTTTGTTTCTTTTCTGTCGGAGTTTCATTGAAGCTTCTCACCGGAGCTTTAGGAGGGAAGTCGACTTCTGCTCGTCGTCTCAATTTTCTGCTCCGAAGAAGGTAAAATTCCTCTTCATTCATGACTTCTATCTACTATTGAGTTGTTCGTTTGACTACGCTATAAATTTGGCCCAACTTTTTGGTGTTCTCTTATTTTTTGTTGTTGTTGATTCATCATGAAGAACTTCATTATGATGTTCACATTGTTATAAATATGAGGAGTACTACTTACTGTTGATCTGTTTTCTATTTTCTAAAATGGTGTGTTTGGGTTCATGTATTAGCATCTTGTTGAATTGCTCCTAATCATGTAAAGATTCTTAGTTATTGTTGGTATGATATGGTTTACATATGTGTTTATTTCATGTATTTCCTTTAATTTCTTAGCCTTTTAGTTGCTGTCATGTCTCCTTGCACTGTTGTCTTCTTAGTGAACATTGAATTGAGCTTAATATTAATTTTAGTCACGGGTTGTACCCTATTTCTTGAGCTCACTTTCATTTTCTAGGATTCTGCATCATAAGTTTTCCTTTGTGTTTGTTTGAGTTTCTGTGTCGATTCTTGCCTATAGGAAATTCCAAAATTGTTAGATGGATGGTGCTTTTTTTTTTAAAGGAGAAAAACACATATGTAATTAAATTTTGGCCCCAATTTATATGAATGTGTCTTTTCACAAAATGAATATCATGATTTAACTTCCTTCTTTAAATTCTTTATTTTAGTTAGCTATCATTATTAGAATATTACTTGATTTGTGTTCATATAAGTTTAAGCATTATTTCATATGATGTGTGTTACCAACGGATGAATTTTCTCACTAGTAAAGTTTCTATTCATCTCATTCCATTTATACATTTCTTATGTTTCTAGTTAGCTTTTCCCCCCCTTGTGTGGTATTAGATGCTTCCTCATTTCATGATTCTAGTTATATTTGAATGTTGCCATGTTTGATTGTCTACTTTGGATTATTAATTTTAACTCGTGATAGTTTTTTTATTAGTTCATGATTGATAATGTGTGTATGGTTTATGCCTATTAATCACATGAGTTAATACTATACGTATGTCTTATTAACTTCGAATGTTTTCTTGTCATATACTAATTTGTATTCCTCTCTTTGCTTTGTTGAAAAATGCCGTGAGAGTCTATTTGGACTTAAATTCTCCCTATTTGCATGACAAGGGGCCATGTAGGCCCTAATTTGTCTCCTCGAGTCTATTATTTTTGAAGCGGAATGGAGGCCAATATACAAGTCTTGGAAGCAAAAAATGCAGGGAATCGAGCAGATGCAGGCTGTATACATCTGTATACATGAGTATACACTGAAAATATACGGCATATACAGGGTGATACAACTCCGTATACATCATAAATGGGCCCAAAAGGTCTCAAATTCCAATAATTGTATTTTGTTATTATTGGGCCTAAGCCCAATTATTTATTATCAATTGTTTATGTTTAGTTTTAGGACAGGTACAAAATGGGTCAAGGGCCCAAAGTTGAATTTAGGCCCAAGTACTGTCCCAGGCAGGCAGAACCAGACTTGGGCCCAAACCCTTCTTCCCTTTATTTGCTTATTTATTTGTTATTGTGTTTATTTGTTTAATTAATTTTAAGGTTTTTCTCTAATTCGATTCCCTAAAAGAAGAATCAGCCATATCTTTTAAAATCAAACAAGTGTATTTTTATTTTACTTGAATTTAGAATTTTTAGTATTTTATACTTAAATAATATCCTTATTTTTCCTCCCTTAAGAAAATGGGTTCAAAGGTTGTTTAATTCCACTATTTATTCAAGCATGCTAGTTTTCATAAAATTTTAGTCAAATATTTTAATTGTCGGATAATCGCATATTAGCGGGCATTTTGGGTGCTTTCAAACCCTTTCCGAAATGCTAATATGAACCCCGAACCCTTTAATAGTTTTCATTAGATTTTCTATTTTTTAATCTTTTGAAAATTTAGTTTTCTTAATTTTACTTTAAAAATTAAGTGGCGACTCTCTAAACCCGTCGTATTCATTTTAAATAAAACATATAGTCACACAAATTTATATCATTCAGTTTAGCCCAAAGTTTTATTCTTTTCTTTCTTAAAATATGTGTCGAGTCAAACTACCTCATATAAAATGGGACGGAGGGAGTATGTATTGTCCACTCTTGTGACTATTCCTCTGTTCTTTAAGGCAAGACATTCCATTGTTATGTTTTTGTTATTTTTATTAGATTTTGATTAAATTGAGTAGTTTGTACTAAATTGATGCTTCGCTAAAAAAGATAAATTTCAATTGGTTTTGTCTTGAATATTAAGCTTAAGTAGTGTCTTTGACAAATTAATCACAATTCACAATGAAATATTCATTTCTGTTGCATTTCGCTATCGGTAGTGATTTAGATTATAATTATAGTTAATGTTGTAATATGTTGAAATTGAATTTATTGTTGACAATGCTTTTGTCAGTTCACTAATATGTACACCGGGCAGCTATTGTGCCACATATCAAAATGACATAACATGTTCAGTCAAAAAGTCCAAATGTGTTGCGTTTTTAAGACATGTACGTTATAATTTCAATCGAATATTGTCATGTTGACATAAATACAATTGACCAAAAAGGGGAGAAAAATCAGTTACAAGATTCACAAAATATTATTTTTCTTAAATTGTTGACTAAATATGCTATAAATAAGACACAAAGGGAAAAATTATTTTCATCAAACACCTGCACAAATTACTTTCAAAAGCATTACATCAAATATTAAGATATGACTTTCAAAGGATTGGCTTTTCTCCTCATCTTTATGATGATTGGGGTTGGTAAGTATTTTACTTGCTTTAATTTTTTAGTACTTGAATAACATACACTTTTTCACAATTTTTTCGAAGTTCATTTTGTAACCTTGTTCTTGGATATATGAAATATATATATATATATATATATATATATATAAATTATGAAATTTTATTTAATAGGTATTTCACAAAAGGCTGAAGCAAAGGATATTCCCGTTTGTTGTTGCGACAAAGATCCTAATATTTGTAGATCTCTTTGTGGCTTTATCGATGTCTATTTCTGCAACGGTTTTTATTGTGAATGTGGGCATAGTAAACCACCTCAAGGTCGGATTGCGCAAACTAATGAAACTACAAATTGAAGAGTTCAAATCTGTTGCGACAAAAATAAAATTGAAATTCAATTCTTGTTTCTATGTAACTTACAACAAGGCATTAGCCAAATAACGAAGTTTATTGTTTTCTTCATTTCAAATTTATATGATACCTTTTGAATTTTGAGAGTAAAAAAAGTTTCTTTCATCGTAATTTAAATTCATCTTTTAAATAATTTGAATTGTTCAATTATTGTGACTTATAATATTTTTAACATAGTTTTCGAATATGTAAATTGTCTCACCAAACGTAATGATTTCATATCAAATTTTAAAATTTTGATTCTTAAATTTAAACTGCACCACATAAGTTGGGATAGAGTGAGTAAATATTTATTATTTAAAGATTATATGTCAAAATTTACAGATTTGACACCTGAAATTGAAACAGTATGAAAAAATTGAAATGGATGGAGTAAATGTTAATTTTGCACAATATGTTAATCATTGAAAAAATTACAATTTTAAATTTATTTATTTTAAAAAAAATATTTATAGGATTATTAATTATACCACTATTTTTTTAAAATCTATAAAAGCTAAACTTTAAATTAGAACCTAATAACTTAAAATAAATTTGAAGTTATTAGTTTTAATTTTGGCTTTACCTCTATTTACAAAATACTTTATTCACTATATGAGTAATTATTATATTGAAAATATTAATTTTACAAGATGTGTTTAGATTTCTTATATAATTCCATCATTAGCAAAAGCAAAATTGCTTAATTGTTTTTTCTCATGCATGTAATGCAAGTTTGACTTTGTTAATTTTGTTTGATAGAAGAAACATAAGATAAAAGAAAATCCGGTTAACAAATTAAATGTTAGAAATAAAGATTACCTTCTAATAGACACATGGGGGGATCGTGGAGAAAAGTGGGTTAAGCTATTGTCACAAATCCAGATTATCTTGAGTGGCGTCCACATTAAACTAACTCGAGAGGACCAAAGACTAACTTGAAACAACCCAACAATATCAAAATAGATCAAGTCCATCATTAACAAAGGAAAAATAGTTTAAAAATAAGAGGATTGAGTCCCCATCAACTCAATTCAATCGTCTAAACAATCAATGTGAAAATTGATCCCTAAGACCTGAAAGTCACCATATCAAAACTTTAATATAAATTCAAATGGGGATGCAACCCCGAAAGCTAAATATAAATCTAATAATAGTGTCTTTGTCAGAAAAGATGGACAAGGAAATAAGAGCCCACGACAACTCGAAAGATGTAGCTCACCCTATTTAGCATTTTCATTTTCGCAAAGTTTAATTTGTTTCCTTACGCTTCCTAGAAATGAGTTTGTATCTTCAAATAAAGCTTAAATTGATGAGCAATAAAATTTCAAGTTATTATCATGTTCAATGAGAACGGAAGCATCTAAGTCTTTTTCCTTGACATTTTTGTGAATTAGATTTTGTATATATGGTGGTAAGGACGTAAGGTTTGTGTACATTCTACCCTCCTCGCACCTCACTACGTAGGATTTCACTAGCTATGTAATGTTAATGTTATTGTAGATTCAGTATGACAAATTTTTATTTTATAATATTCATGATTTTATGAACTTTATTTATTCACCTCGGTGGTTTTATAAAAAGTGGTAAACTCCTAACTATAAATTTAAATTACGAAAATTCCAACAAAAGAACAACCATTTTTAACCTTAAGCTATGCACTGCACTAATACCATTTTTGTACAAAAATATAAATACTTATTTTAATTTTTTTTTGAAAAGCTAAACTTAAAAGAAGAGACAAATTAACATGGGACTCACTCACATTAACAAAGAAAAATAAGTTATAAAGATCGCTTCAGATTTTAGTTCAAGTTTATATAAGAATTTTCAACTAATAAACCATTGATGCATACGTCAAAAATCTTTGTATTTGTAAATACCATATAGATGTATGGTATTAGCAACGTTTGCAATATGCAAAATTTTGGGTATAGAACAATAATTAAATGTATTTATTAAATTAGGTAAGTTATTTACTCCCCATTCATTTTACCTGGAGTTTTGGGCTAAAATCATCCCTCAAGTTTAATCCAAACTTGGAGGACATCCTTATGATATAATTATGAACAAAAAATACCATTTAACTATCCTAAACTTTGCAATAAACATCCTTCTTGGGGAGCAAACGCATACACAATCTCTCAAATTAAACGTGTACTCATTTTTATTTTGGCACTCCATCTTAGCTTTTTTCCATTTTAATCCTTAAATTCCATTTTGTACCATTTAAACACAAAATACTTTTTTCATGATTTATTTATTTATTTATGTTCTTCAACTTTAGTTTCTTATTTTAAAAATTGACGTGTCTCTGTTAATTTTCATAAGAAATATTAAAAATTAATGAACAAATATTAACTTTTTTAACAAAATAATTTTTTCTGAGAGTTTTTCTGTATTTTTCTGTGAAAAATAACATATGAAATCGTGTTGGTTTCTTTCTTAAAAAAACATTGACAATCCAACGAAGTCTGTCAAGTTTTAGTATTTTTTTAGTAGTGTTATTAGCAATGAACAAGAGATACTTTTCTTTTACTCATATTGAAGATGAGTTCTTTTTATTCATATTTAGATAAATTAAAAATTACAAAGTGAGTATTTGCATTAAATTCAGATAGTCGGAATTATATGAAAAATATAAAATATGTGGTGTTATTTAATTTAATTGAATTTAAGAAAAAAAAACACTTTCATTGATTTGTCTTCATGCAAAAATATAGAGACAATCTCAAAAACAAATATTATAATTTCAAAAAAAAATTGATGTTCGTTCATTAATTTTTAATTTTATTTTACAACAATTAATAAATGCACATTGATTTTTAAAATAAGAAACTTCAATTGAAGAACATAAATAAAAATAAAGAATTCATAAAAATTAGTATTTCATGTTTAAATGGTACATAAAAAAGGAATCTAAGAGTTAAAATAGAACAAGGCCAAAATGGAGTGCCAAAATGAAAAATGAGGACAAGTTTGTGAAAGGAATTGTAGAGAATTTTGGGAAAATTTCTGAATCTCTATTTATTCCCAATACGATGTATACATACAAGCATAATTATTGAATAAAATAAAAGAAAGTAATAATAAATATACATTTGTCACCTTCTAATTTGTACAACACCTAAACATATGTAACAAACTATTATTCCTCACATGCCTAACGTGTGAGTGCATTATTCTAGACTGGTCAATCCAATGGTTCACATTTGATCCGTTTCGTTCTTGATGAGAGGTTGAGATTACTCCACGTCATCTTCAGACAAGTATTGAAGGGTCTAGGTTTTGTGAAAGTTGTCTGAAATCTTCTTTCCTCTTCTTTCTTCTTCAAAGTCTTCAATCATTTCTTTGGGAGAAGAAGAATATGATGATGGAGAGTTACGAGTATCAATATCCCCCCTCAAATTGGAGGGAAGAGAAGAAACCCCTAATTTGTGTAACAAATATTGATGAGAAGGGCCAGGCAGAGGCTTATTGAACAGATCAGCCAGCTGATGAGCAGATGGGATGAACGATAAGGTGATCAGACCTGAGACGAACTGTTGGCGAACAAAATGACAATCCAACTCCACATGCTTAGTACGTTCATGAAAAACAGGGTTCTTGGCGATGTGAATAGTGGCTTTACTATCAGAGTGGACATACACCGATAAAGGAGGAGGGGCAGAAAGATCTGTGAGTAATTGAGTGAGCCAAGTTATCTCAGCTGTGACACGCCTCATAGATCTGTATTCTGATTCGGCAGACGATAAAGATACTGAGGTCTTCTTTTTAGACTTCCAAGACACAGGAGCACCACCAAGTGTGATGAAGTAACCACTAACAGATCGACATGATTCTTTGCAGGAAGCCCAATCGGTATCGCAGAAGGTAAGGAGTTGTAATGATAGAGCAGAGGAAACGTGGATGTCTTGGCTAGGATCAACACGCAGGTATCTCAAAACTCGAAGTGCTGCTGAATAATGTGATTGAGTAGGTCGTTGCATAAATTGACTCAACTTCAACACAACAAACGACAAGTAAGGTCGAGTATGTGTCAAATAGTTGAGTTTTCCAACTAAGTGCCTGTAAATGGTAAGATTAGATAGCAAATGTCCATCTTCTACAATAAGCTTAGAGTAGGGGTCAAGTGGAGTAGAGACATCAAGTCCTGCATGAGGAAAACTCATTGAGAAGCTCTAAAGTGAACTTCCTTTGATTGACAATAAACCCTTATTGTTCTCTGAGGATCTCAAGGCCTAAAAAATAATGTATGTTGCCTAATTCTTTGACTTTAAACTTTGTATGTAGAAATGTAGTGATACGTAAAATTTCATCTTTGTCATCCCCAGTGATGAAAATGTCATTCACATAAACAACAATAATAGATGTAAGGCCACCAATAGTTTTGAAAAACAGAGAATAATCATTACGAGAACTTGAATAACCCTGGAAACTCAATGCACCTGCCAATTTAGCATACCACTGTCGCGAAGCCTATTTTATCCCATATATAGACTTCTTTAATAGGCAAACTTAGGTAGAATTAGGAGGGTGAAAACCTGGAGGAGGTTTCATGTAGACAATTTTCTGTAGATCTCCATGCAAAAATGCATTGCTCACATCCAGTTGGTTAACTTGCCAATCTTTCTTGACATCAATTGTAAGTAAACATCTAATAGTGGTCATCTTGACTAAGGGGGAAAATGTCTCATTATAGTAAATCCCCTGCTGTTGGACATCCCCCCTCACAACTAGTCTAGCCTTCAGCCTTTCAATTAAACCATTGGACTTGTGTTTGACCTTGTAGACCCATTTACAGGGTAATGCTTTCTTCCCTGGAGGAAGGTCCACCATTTCCCATGTATTGTTGAAAGCCAATGCATCTAGTCCTTTTTGCATAGCAGCAATCCAGCCTAGATGTTGAGAAGAAGCTTGGGTAAAACTATGTGGTTCAGTGACCTGTGAGAGAGAAAAGATGTGGTGTTGGTTGGACAAGGAGAGGGAGTTGAAAGAGAAGGTTATAGGCTTAGAAGAGTGAATAAAACAAGCCTCAGTAAGGTCAATCAGAACTATACTATTGTAAATGTAATCATGTAGATAACTAGGGACAATAGTGATTCTTCCAGATCTCCTAGGAAGAAGAGAAGGTTCAGGGGTAGCATGAGGAGAATTAGGAATAGAGACAGGTATAAATCAGGGGAAGAAGAAGAACGGTGAGTCTCATCATAAGGGATGAGAGGAGAAGGAGGAATTCGATCAGGTAGGTCAGAAGGGAATGATGAGAAAATTGGTGGTGTAGGAGAAACAAAAGAATTGAAAGGGAAAAGTTTTTCATGATACTGTACATTTCTGGAGGAGAAAACTTTTATAGTAGCCAAATCTAACACTTTGAACCCCTTTTGAGAAGTACGATAACCTAGAAAGACACAAGGCACATCACTTTGGTCAAATTTAGATCTCTGATGACTAAGGTTGGACACATAACACAAACAACCAAAATTTTTAAGGTTTTCATATGAGGGAGGCTTATAAAATATCATTTCATAGGGAGTCTTGCCTTTAAGCACTCTGGAAGGTAGTTTATTAATCAAGTGAGTGGCTGTGAGAATTGGCTCTCCCCAATAGCATATAGGCAATTTAGAGTGAAACATAAGACTCTTAGAAAGCTCAAGCAAGTGTCTATGTTTTCTCTCAACAACCTCATTTTGTTGGGGTGTAGCCACACAAGAAGTCTGATGCATTATACCCTGAGATTTAAGAAATTGAGCCTCCTGATGACCTTTTCCTAATTCCATGGCATTGTCAGATCAAATGCATTTGACTTAAGTCTGAAACTGTCTTTCAACCATAACTAGAAAATCCTTGAGGATAGGAAAAACATTGATTTTAGAGGTCATTAGAAAAGTCTAAGTCCCCCTACTGTAATCATCAACAACAGTAAAAAAATATCTAAACCCTTCATAGGTAGAAGATTTGTAAGGTCCCTAAGTATCAGCATGTATCATATCAAAAATCTTTTTAGAATGAATGTGACTGAAGGGAAAAAGGAGTCTAGTTTTTTTTGCTTTAGTACAAACATCACAAACAAAATCTGAGTTATGGGCAAACTTGATAAAATCAAACTTTTTCATTACTGAACAGGGCACATGCCCAAGTCTTACATGCCAGAGGTCAACATTAGGAATTACATTGACTGAACTTTGAAAAGAAGCAGAATTGTACTGGGAAATGGAATTGCTTCCTTTTGGAAAAGAAACTACATTTTTAGATAAAATTCTAGACTTAGGACTGACATGCTCCAATAAGTATAGACCATCCCTGACATCACCAAAAACTTGATTGTTCTTCATTAAATGGCCCTGTAAAATGCAACAACTAGGAGTGAAAAGAAGGTCATATGTGTATTGAGTGCAGAGCTTATTGATAGACATTAAATTGTATCTGAAAACTAAAACAAACAACACATTATGAAGAGTCAGGTTGGGCAGTATAAAAAACACTTCCTGTATGGGTCACAATGATCCTGAAAGAATTAGACAGTGTGATATGTAAAGGTACAGGAAGATGAGTTAAATAAGTGAAAAATTGAGAGTCAAAGCACATATGCTCTGAAGCACCTGAATCAATGATCCAGATACTGGAGTTAAACACTGTTAAACATGAGGCAGAGTATTTTGGAACTGTATCAGAAATGGCAGAAGCATTGAACCCAACTGTTGTGCTATTCTGCTCCATTTTTAGGTCTCTTGCAACCTGTTTTACCAAGGTTGCATATTGCTCCTTGTTCAGTTGATAAAAAATATTGCTAGGTGTTCCTTGTTGTTGTGTCGTGCCTTGAGTCTCACTGTTGTCCTCACTTGGGAAAGCCCTATTAGCCCTTCCTTGAAACCCTTTAGGCATAGAGGAATTGAAGTCTTTTGACTTTGTGAATTCAAAATCATCAGGATACCCAATCCTCCTGTAATAGTTATCATAAACATGCCCAGTTTTTTCACAATATGTGCAAGACACATTTGGATCATACTTATTCCTTCTCCCCTTGTTCTTATAGTCCCCTCTACCACCCCTTTGCTTAGGAATGGAGTTCCTCTGTGGTGCAAAGTTATCTTGAGAGAAATTTTCTTTTGAGACAAAGTTACCAGATCTTTGAAAATTTCACCCCTGAGAATTAGCCATAAAACCCATAGCATCATTAGAGAGTGAGTTGTGTGCATATGTTTCCCTTTGGTTTTCATCTTGTAAGAGGAGTGAATAACCATAGTCAACATTAGGCAATGGTTCATTATCAAAATATTTCTCTAGCTTGGGCATAAACATCATTAACCCCATAAAAAATTGTATCAATCGTTGATCCTCCAATGACTTGATCAACTTTGACTTACCCTCACAAACACATACGCAAGAGTAACACATCATGATATTACGTGTATCCAGTTCATCCCACAAACGTTTTAGCTTGGTAAAGTATCCTGCTATATCAGAATTTCCTTGAATAGTTCCTAACAGTTCCTTTTGCAAATGATAGAGTTTAGCACCATTTGTCCTACCAAATTTGTGCTCCAACCTATCCCACAATTCTTTTGTTGTTTTAGAGTAAATTACATTGTCTGCAATTTCTTTTATCAATGAATTTAACAACCATGATATTACCATGTCATTGCAGCAACTCCACTGTGCATAATGTGGATTTTGTGGATCTGGTGCAACACAAGAACCATTGATGAATCTAAGTTTCTTCTTGGCAGATAGGGCAATGAGCATGAATCTCCTCTAACCTGGAAATCCTTTTCCATAAAAAATTGAAGTGATTAAGTTCATCCCAGGTGAGTCTGAATTGTGAAGGAAGTATGGGTGATGTATATCAATCTTCATCACATGACCAGGTTGTTCATTCAGAGTGGAAGAACTTTCAAAAGGGGGAACAGTCTCAGCAGTTGGGGTTCCCATTTCTCAGTAAATTGATGATTCAGAAAGAAAAATGTTGATTTGGATCGAGCTACTGCTCTGATACCATGAAAAAAATTGTAGAGAATTTTGGGAAAATTTCTGAATCTCTATTCATACCCAATACGATGTATATATACAAGCATAATTACTGAATAAAATAAAAGAAATGAATAACAATATACACCTGTCACCTTCTAATTTGTACAACACCTAACCATATGTAACAAACTATTATTCCTCACATGCCTAACGTGTGAGTGCATTATTCTATATTGATCAATCCAATGGTTCACATTTGATCCGTTTCGTTCTTGATGAGAGGTTGAGATTACTCCACGTCGTCTTCAGACAAGTATTGAAAGGTCTAGGTTTTGTGAAAGCTGTCTGAAATCTTCTTTCCTCTTCTCTCTTCTTCAAAATTTTCAATCGTTTCTTTGGGAGAAGAAGAATATGATGATGGAGAGTTATGAGTGTCAATAGTTTGAGAGGTTATGTATGTGTTTGACCCTAATGAAAGGATGTTTATTGCAAAATTTGGGATAGTTAAAAGATGTTTCTTGTCCGTGATACAGACCTGGGCACTTGTTTTTGCTCGATCTTTTCTTCCTATCCCAAACTCGATTCAACTCATATCCACTGTCAAAACTCTTGAATTCTTATAACCTAGAACAATCTCAGCGAAACCCACACAAAAACTGTCAATTTACTCAACTCATTCGCAAACCCTCGCCTCAAGAACTCAAAACAACATTCGATTACTAATTAAATTCAAGAATCTTTCAAGAACTCAACGGTTCAACATCAAGAATGAGTTCATGGGTAAAAGATTACGTACTTGGCGTGAGGGCGAACAAACTCAACACTATGGAAGCTTATATACCTTAATTGGCGAAACAAATCCTCGATTCGCAAGAAATCTTGGCGAACGCTTGAACTCCTCCTTTTTTCCTCCTCTTGAACTCCTCTCAAAACCCTAAGAGTGATTTTGAATTATGAAAATTGATTTAAGTCGGTTTAGACTACTAAAATATTTTCAATAACATTTAAAGCTAATGGGGTAAGAAAAAGACCAAAATATCACTCATTAATTCAGGTAAATTTCTTTAACTAGATAGGCTCAACTTAAACAGGATTATCTCCCTCATCTGAACTCAAATTTTAGCAAACTCAGTGGCGTTGGAAAGGGGATTCAGAGATCTTTCATTTGATATCTTATGAGTTACCTAACTCATCCCGTGCTAAAAGTTATGGTCGTTTGAAGTTGACCCAAAACTCACAACTAAGCTTAACTTGAACAAAACTCAAATTAGCTCTTTCCAAATTAATTCTTTCAAAATTTAGCCCTTTCTAAGGTCGACGTGTTACACTATCATGGATTCTTCTATTTTTCTTGTCCACCTTTTGAGACTAAGACAATCTTAGACTATTGGTTTATTGCTTCGGGGTTGCATCCCCTTTTATTTTAGACAGCATAGTTTTGATACTACGACTTTCAATTTTTAGGAATTGTTTTCGTAAATGTTTTGATTATTGAGTTGAGTTTATGGGGACTCAATTCTTTAATTCTTTCTAAAAAAATTCTTAAGTTTCATGTGATGAAGTGCTTTAATAAATGGTGTTTTGGGCTTAATTGTGGGTTAGTTGTTGGTTCTTCCATCAAGTGGTTTAATATGGGTGACAATCACAACAATCTGGATCGTGACACTTATGTGACACCGTTTAAATTCAAGAATCAAAAATTTAAATTTTGATATGAAATCATTATATTTGTTGCGATAAAATTTACATATTCGAAAACTACGTTAAAAGTATTATAAGTCACAATAATTGAACAATTTAAAATATTTAAATTATGATAAAAAAAACTTGTATAACACTAAAAAATTGAAAGGTATCACATAAATTGGGAAAGAAGAAAATAGTAAGATTTTTATTTGGCTATTGCCTTGTTGTAAGTTACATAGAAATAAGAATTGAATTCTATTTCTATTTTTGTCCCAAGAATTTTGACTCTTCAATTGGTAGTTTCATTAGTTTGTGCAATCCGACCTGGAGGTGGTTTTCTTTGCCCACATTCACAGTAAAAACCGTCGCAGTAATAGAGATCGATAAAGCCACAAGAGATCTACAAACATTTGGATCTTTGTCTCAACAACAAACGGAAATATCCCTTACTTCAGTCTTTCGTGAAATACCTATAAATCAAATTTCATAATTTATTATTATTATTATTATTATTTTTTATATATAATATCAATATAATTCATATCCACGAACAAGAAGCTTTATAAAACGAACTTAGAAAAAAGTGTGGAAAAGTGTATGATATTCAGGTACTAAAAATTAAAGCAAGTAAAAGACGTATAGAGTCCTATCATCATAAAGATGAGGAGAAAAGCCAATACTTTGAAATTCATGTCTTAGCTTTTGGTGTAATGCTCAATAAGCCACTTGAAAGTAATTTTTGTAGGTGTTTGATAATGATGTTTATTTTACTTTTTGTCGTTCTTATAGCATATTTAGTCAACAATTCAAGAAAATATTTTATGAATCTCGTAACGGATTTCTCTCCCTTTTTGGGGCAATTACATTTAAGTTAATATGACAATATTTGACTGAGATTGTAACGTACATGCCTTATACACGTAACACCCTTGGATTTTGATTTGATTGGGCATCTTATTGGATTTTGACATGTTTCTTGATTTTATTGGCTTTCTTATTTAACTTGATATGCCATGTCATTTGACATGTGACTCCAAAATAAACCTCTAGAATAAGATAACAGATCTCTTATACAAAAATATACATCCAAATAAATAACATCTAAATGGCTGCATGGACATTTGATGTACTGATATTGAATAAATAGTGTATAATCGTATATAGATAATATATGATATGCAACTTGCCAACAATATATATTGTTTTACAATATTTATATCATTCTATATATTAAAATTAATATTAAAGAAAAATCGAGGGACGATCTTTTGCCTTGTTTTCATGGACCGGGACAATTCCTTAGTTTTTCTTGGTCGATTTTCACATGACTATTTTTAGTATTGTTAATTTTGACAAGTTTTATGATATTTTTTATTTCTATTATCGCGATATATATATATATATATATATTTGTATGCAACTTGATGTACCCTACTTCAAACTGGTCAAAATAATTAGAGTCGTCATTTAATATTGGGGTTACTAGATTCTGTATGACCAATTTTTATTTGATAATAATCATGCTTTTATGAATTTTATTTATTCACCTAGGTAGTTTTAAAAGTGGTATACTCCTAACTAGAAATTTAAATTACTAAAATTCCAACAAAAAAAACAACAATTTTTAACATTTAAGCTATGTACTGCACTAATACCATTTTTGTACAAAAATATAAATACTTATTTTAAAAAAAGTTTTTAAAAGTTAAACTTAAAAGAAGAGACAAATTAACATGGGACTCACTCACATTAACAAAAAAAAAAGTTATAAAGATCGCTCCCTTAAGATTTTAGTTCAAGTTTATATAATAATTTTCAAATAATAAACCATTGATGCATAGGTCTAAATATCTTTGTATTTGTAAATACCATAGAGATGTATGGTAATAGACTAATAGCAACGTTTGCAATATGCAAAATTTTGTGTTTAGAACAATATTTAAATGTAATCATTAAACTAAGCAAATACCCCATGCTTGGCCCATAAAAGCTAAATAATTACAAATATATATCCATTTACATTCATATCCATTAAATAATTACACTATATAATCCCCAACTAATTTCGCTTAACTAATATTAAATAAGTATCATATAATGTATTGGTATCATTAAGACTGATAATGTTGTTTAACTGATACTAAATCAGTATATATATACCGTATTGGTATCATTAAGATTTCTTGTGAAGAAATTATTAATTAGCTATATATTCTTATAGTATCATTGATTAATGGGTAATTTCTAAACAAGAAACCTTAATGATACCACAAAAATATAAATATACCCTTATAGTATAATTGACTAATGAGTATTTTTTGAATAAGAAATCTTAATGATACCAAAACAATATACATATACTCTTATAGTAACATTAACTAATGAGTAATTTTTGAACAAAAAACATTAATGATACCACAACAATATACATGTACTCTTCTAGTATCATTGACTAATGAGTAATTTCTGAACAAGAAATCTTAATGATACCACAACAATATACATATACTCTTATAGTATCATTGACTAATGAGTAGTTTCTGAACAACTTAATTAATGATACAAATACAGTGTATATATATTGATTTAGTATCAGTTAAACAACATTATCAGTCTTAATGATACCGATAAAATATATGATACTAATTTAGTATCAGTTAAGCGAGTGTTAGTTATGTGAGACTTAGAGCAGCATAGCTCTGCTAGCGAGCCCATATGCGATAGCTAGACTCAGAGTGAGACTCTCAATTGACCTGACGTTTCTAGTGCTCGGTAAAACGCAAAAATTATCAGCCTTAATTGTCACGACCCAGACCACCGTGAGTGGCACCCACACTAACCCTCCGATGGGAGAACCAAAACTACAGACCAACTAATCAACTTAACCAAAGTAATACACATTTAAAGCTACGAAAGTAGGTTTAAATAACAACAAAAATAGAGTCCCCATAAACTTCAACGTTTTAACAAACAACTACCCAAACTAATACGGAAGAACAACCCTCAGAACCTGAAAGTCATTGTACCAAAACTCTACTAACAACAAGTCTAAGAACAAGGGGTACAACCCCGAAACTAAACAACACCTTAAACAAATAGTATGAGTCCGAAAAGAGTGGACTTAAACAAGAAAAATCCATGGTTGCCCGAAAGAACTGGCTAACCCTTGAATACAGTCACGTTCAATAGTCACCTAGCTGAGGTCTATCAATAGCCACCTGAAGATGCTCTGTACTCAACAAACAAACAGCAAGTGCAGTATCAGTACACAACCACAGTGTATTGGAAGGATCATGCGGCAATCCCAATAAGTGAAACACTTGCAAGTAACCACAACATTATAAAACAGACATATACCGAACATATACAATATTAGTCATCTTTTCAGGATCAATGTAGCATCCCACATTCTCAATAATACATATTGGTTATCAATTTAGAGCAACATACAGTCTTCCAATATCAATCATCATTAGATATGAACGTAATCATCACAAGTAGATACAAAACACAATTCAATAGTCCTCTCATGGAACCCACACCCAAACTGTTAGCATATCGAAACGTGGTACCCAATCCAATGTTTATGCCGGAACGTGGCAACCGATTCCATATTTATGTCGGAATGTAGCAACCGATCCTATATTTATGCCAGAACATGGCAACCGATCCCAGTTAGTGTGTCGAATCATGACACTCGCCCATGCAACAAACCAAAATCACAATCACAATGTATATTCTCACAATCATACAACAAGAGGTGATTCATGGCATACAATTATCCTCAATTACGATCAGGGTGATCAATGATGCAACATTCACATACATACATGCATTATAATGAAGCAATTACAAACATATATCACACCAACATGAAATCACAACCATCACCTACCTCGAATCCAAGCTTGAATCCCCTAAGGTACTTGAATCTTCCTTTTCGGATTCTTCTCGCTTGTTCATTGTCTAAAAATATACAATTAACTCAAGGATCAACAATCAAAGGTCTAATTATCCAGATTATAACAAACTCAATAACCCTAGACCAACCCTAGATCCTAATACCCAATTTAGGGCTTTTTCCACCATAAATTCCAGATCAAAACCCTTCTACATCGATAATTACCTAAGAAACTAAGTTCTATGGATCGAAAAATAGATTCGAGGAGTGAAAACCTTACCTCTAGCCTCAAGAATGGTGAAAAATGGTCAAGAACTCGTATGGGGTCATCTCCTAGCTCTTAAAGTCAAAAAGGGTAGAATAAAATGTTTTGGGGGTTTTATTTCTGACTTAAGTCGCGTCTGTTCCGCTATGGCTGCCCCAACTCGCCACAGCGTCCCCACCCTGTAGACAGAAACCACCGCATAAGCGGCTTGCACGAAACAGTGAGCAAATTAAAGAATTTCAAAACCCCCATTTCACAACACCTCTTCAACCAACGATGCTCAGAAAATACCCTTCCTGCTAAGTTCAATTCTGAGAGTTCCACTTACCCAAATTCAATTCCATAAAGTCGTACGAGTTCCTTAACAACTTATCTAACTACTCATGTAATTAAACTCATAATTGGATCACTCAAATGTTACCAGATTTCCCTACACCTTAATGACTCCAATTTCATCCAAATCTGGACTAGGTTGGGAAATTTCAAGTTGCTACAAAAAAGTTTTCTGGCCCCAATTCTTTCCCCATTTTCTTTTCTATAACGACAAAATCACAATAGATACCAATTTACCCATCACTTATCCCCGAGTGATCAACTAGGAAGGACTAGTTAAAATAAAGGTTGAGTAGTATCTGAAACGTTGAATTACTGGGGATATTTGTCGCGCATATCCTTAGCTTCCGGACATCGTGATCAAGAATTTCAAACGGTTCTTCTTCATACCAAAGGTCTTGTTTAACAATATTGAGTCTCACTTAATGATATAATTTCCGTCCCCAAACCAACCAAATTGAATACCTACACATCCTCTCATACAAAGCCTCAATGAAGTCATCACAATACTCGGGTGATAATTATTGTTATATGTACACTTAAATAACAACAAAGTTATTCCCAATAACCACCAAAGTTGATCGTACACATGTCTGCAACATGTTATCAAGGACTTTGACACAAACATTAGGACGAATCATTTCTCACATAACCATGATAAAATCCTAAATCAAAACTCGCCACAATTAGTGGTGAACTTGAACCAACCAACATAAAATCATAATACCCAAACAATCATAGTGCTTATCAACATCTCCATCTCACAATATAAATTTTCATAAGCTTAAGTGTAACACCCCGACTTTTCTAAACGTCTAAATTAATTCGTACATTCGTGGAAAGACAATGAGGGTGAGTAATAAATTAAGAATGATGTGGTATGTCATATTTTAAGTGTTCAAGGGTTGTATCTCAAGTTTTGAAGTTAGGTAAGTGGAAAAATAAAAGTTGGCGAAAGTTACCGTAAATTCCGTTTTAAAGATTTGTCTGAAATTTGGGTCAAATGTCTCGGACGTTTTCTCCCAATATATTAAGAGTTATGATCCCCCACAACCTATCGAATCGAAGGTCTACAAGTCTAGTTTCCAACGCATCAAACCGTTCATTCATACGACTTCAAAATAGAGAGATATTTGCGTTTTCGTGGGACTGCACAAGCAGGCACGTGAGGTGGGCCCCTAGGTCGGTGGAATGTTATATATATCTTCTTCTTCGACCTTTTTCTTCATTTTTAGGCTAAAAATCAGTGAAATTAGAGAAACCCATTTCTAGGATCAAGTGAAGTATAGATTTTCTCGACTTAAGGCCTTGACGAAAGTTGTTCTACGCATTGGGCTCATCATCGTGGTATAATTTGTTTTATCGATTGCGTAGCATATCACACTTTAGTGTTGGGGCAGCAAGGGTTTGAATATATTTGAAGGTTTTGAGGCGTATTATGAACCTAAGATCGAGTTAAGACCCTTCTTTCATCGACTTTAGCTTTTATAAGCAGCAAATAGCAATTTGCGATGGAAATACATATCTTTTATCGTATTGTCGTGGTATCTTTTATTTTTGTGTGTTGATTATGATCCTACCTTGTTGTAGTATCGAGGGGGTTATGAGTAA
>JAJOOS010000692.1:0-51589 GCA_029582725.1 Solanum chiquidenum | reverse complement strand
ATTTTAATTTGAATTTATTTCTAAATCATATCATTCTATTCTTTCATTATCTAAATATAGATTTTGTAAATCTATTTCATACCATTCTTGGTTTAGTATATCTTCTAATTCATTATTAAATATTTTTTCCCATATGATTCTTTTTAATTCAATTATCTCTATATTGTTAAGTATGTATAGAATCAGGGTATCATAGCTTTTTATCATTTCGTCTTGCATATATGTAGTCATGTTCGTTGTTTATGCAGTTTTTATTTTCAATTATTCCTTCCTATCATATTCATAATTGATTAAATTCATATTAGATCATTATGAACTAGATTATTTGTTTATCATGTTTTCCCGTCACTACTAGCATCGTACTTTAGCAACTGCTTCCTTCTTATCAGCGCCTCAACTGTGTTTACTCCCCTAAACGGCATTCCTTGCCTACCGGTTTCAACATTATGATGGCATAGTATAGAAGTTTTCTCCCTGTTTCCAGTGTGCTAATAAACTAGAAATCATGAATTCAAATAATTCTAATACATAATAACTAACATAAATTTATTCAATCATATATATGATATTCAAGAATTTATGAAATTAGTTCCGCATATTTATTGAACAATATACCTTTTCTTCTTGCTTATTCATGCTATCTGAAATATCTGATTGGATTTCAGATTGTTGTTCCATTATATTTTAAGTAGTGAATATCTTAAATATTTGAGAGAGTATTTTTTTGAAGGTCGTTTATTCAAGTCTGTCTCATATATTACATATACCTTCCTTTATATAGAAAGGAATTTCTATGTCTACTATGCATATATTACAATAATGCATGTACTTACTTTACAATAATGCATACCCACTACACTTGTCCTATTAAAAATGCACACCACCTACCATACCTACCACACTTACTACTTTACAACACTTGTCCCTTACACCTACCACTTTTAATATGCATCCTACATTATTGACTAATTTTTGACTAATTTACACTACACTTTCTTACAATAAGACTAATAATTTACAATATAATAGTACTATTCACTATTTACTTTTTGACTGCTTTACATTACTTTACATCCATATTATTTACTTTATCTCTTCTGCCACTTTGTCTGCCATTTGCATCTTATCTTATCTTTTTTATCTTATCCATATCTTATCTTGTCTTGTCTGCATCTTATCTTCATCGTCTTCTTTCACTCTAAATTGACATCTGGAATTATGTTATCTTCACCGTTACATTTCGAACATATGTGATCAAGTTATTTATGTCCAATTAGTTTGCAATATCTGGTTAATAACTCCGTTGAAATAAATCCTGCTTTTAGTGCTCTTGTCGTAGGTCGTTCCTCTTGTTTTAATAATGATAAAATCCATCGCTGAACTTCATCCATATCTGCTCTTCGTAGTTCTCTTGAATTTGAATATATCATTAATTGATCTCTCGAGTAATAACTCCATATAGCGTTTCCGTTTAAATAATTATTTGCTAACTCTTGTATAATAGTTGATATACCAATTAGCCTTTTATTGGCATAAAACCTTGGTATCTCTATTTTTTGTATTTCGGCTTGTTGTCCAATATCTTCAGGTATAATCATGTCTTTGGTTAGTCCTATCTTAATAACTTGTATTGAAGGTTTGATCTCTTCGTATAATATCTCTGCCGGTGCTGTATAAAACTTTATATAAAACAAGTTTCCCTTGGTAACTCTTTTATATGTGATGAATGCCTTGTGTAGTTCTGGTATTCCGCTTATTTCTTCTCCATCATATGTGTACACGATGTTTAGTAGTCCATAATTGTAACATGTCTTCACTAAATTGGCGTTAGTTTTTGGCTGTGCTATTAACTTATTATGGCCTTGTAATTTTTGGGTTAAGTAATTTTGGTTTGGTTCTTTGTTCGTGGATCTGGGGTTAAGGTTCAAACAAGTTTGGATTTTGTATATATTTTCAATATATGTTCTTGTGATGTAGTTATATGATTTTTTCTCACTCTGCAGTCTGTCGGCATATGTAGAGGTTTGTGGTTCTATAGTCAATGTGTTTCTTGGTATTCTTGGGGTAAATGGTTTTTCAAATAGTTGGTTTAAGTTTATATTTTTGTGCTATTTCTCACTAACTTGTTTTCTTGTACCTGCAACTGTATTTAAACAAACATTATGGGTTTTAAGGTGTTTTCCAACGTCACCTCTTAGCTCTGGTTTTTTAAAGTCTTCCAATCGACTTAGCTCGGCATCTTTACAGTCATGCTGCTGACCTATATTAGCTTTAGACTTCAGATTATCTTCATTAGTCTTTAGCTTTTGTATCTCATCGTCCATACTGTCCACTTTTTTACAAAGTGTAGTAATAACTTTGAGTATCTCTTCAATTGTATTTTCTTTTTCAGTCTGAGTAGCTTTGTCTTGATAAGTAATCTGCAATAACATTCTTATAAGTTTTTGTTACTTCAATAGTGAAAGTTAAATTTAATATATTTAATACCAATCTTCTTATCTCTTTCGTAGTTACTGATTGTATTTTTCTTCTCAACCACCATTTTACTTGTGTGTTATCTGTTCTTATAATGAATTTGTTATGTACAATATATGGTTCAAATGATAACAAACATTTATATACTGAATATAGAGCATGCATAATTCCATAATTCTCCTTTCATAGTTCAAAACCCACTTTCAATCATCATAATCTAGAAAACATGGGTTAGACATGGGTTCATGGGGATTCATTTTTAAAACATGGAATTATCTCAATTTATGCATCAAAGTTTATAAATCAATCGAATAAATCAACATTTAAAGGAACCCATGACATAAAAGAAAACCCTAACTCAATTGGGAATTTCTAGCTTTATAAATTGGAGAATTTAGGAACTCCATGGAGGAAAGGGCTCCATAGATGAAGACTATCATATCTCAATGCCAAAAGCTTGTCTTCAATGGTAGGAATGGGAGACTTGACTTGAAACCATAGGTTGACTCCTTCCTTTACGAGCTTTCTAGAGAGAGAAATATTTTTTGAAAGGAAGACTTGTTCTTCTTTTTGGAAAACAGAGAGAATGAGTTGAATTGGGTGATTTTGTGGGTAAAAACCTTTATAAAGGGACTTGGGTTAATGGCAAAATGACATAGTATTGGGTTAACATAATTAGGAAAATATCCAAAAGTCTCTGACTTAAAACTGACGCGACCCTCTTCATGGCGGCCTTCACGGCCTGTCAAAGACCCCATGAGCCATTATGGTAGTTGTGGTCCTTGACTAATGGCTAGGGCAAGACCCCTTGCTAGTGAGTCACTATGACGATGACCACCTTGGTTCGTTATCCTCACCACGGGCCATCAAAGCCTCCGTGGGAGGGACGCTAGCCATTGCAGTCACTGGTTAGCCCACCACGAGCTCTTTAATGAGCCGTCAACCTCTCCATGGGCCTTCAAGGCCTCCGTGAGAGGGAATCCTACGAGATAGGCCTAGGAGACTTACTACGAGCACCTTAACGGATAGTGGTCTCCTTCATGGCCCATCAAGGGCTCTGTGGAGGGTTCCATGGTCCAGTTCTTGCTTGTGAGTTTTCCCACTAGACACACTTTGTAGGCTTTCTTGAATCTAAGGTGTTACAATATCTCCCCCTTGGGAACATTCATCCTCGAATGAGATTTAATACATCACAAGGAGGGTAGGAACTTAATCTAATAGCCCATCAAGCATGAAATAACATAATGCACATATTCGAGGAGGAAACATCAACTCCAAGCTACAACATATTCAAAACATCATTTCATGAAGCCTATATACTATTCATTCTCATATGCACATAAACATGAAGAAATCGATCAAGTTAGCTAATTTTCTCAAAATTAAAGTTCTTCATGTTTCATGCATAAAAGAGAAAATCACGGGGATATCTATGACACATGACACCAAAAGAGTAAACCATGAGGACTAAATACCTCAAGGTAGAAGAGGATTAGAAGGAAAGAGATGAGGATAACGGGACATCATATCGTCCTCGGCCTCCCAAGTAGCACCCTCAACTAATTGATTCCTTCAAAGAAATTTCACAGAAGCAAATTATTTGTTCCTCAACATCTTGACTTGCCGGTCTAAAATTTCAACCGAAACTTCGTCATAAGAAAGATTTTCCTTATGTCACTCCCCGAGCCTATACCCCGAATATGGCTGACACTCGAGAACCATTGTTGGCCCCAAGCGAACCCTTGGTCTAGCTTACTTACTCAGTGGAAGACTCTAAGAATTATTACAATGATCAAATGCACTTACTCAATGGTTTAATAAAATAACTTAGAATGTTTAAAAGTCAACATTCAACTTGGCCAAAAGGGCAACTCAAGTCTTAACATATGAAATGATAATGTAAAGACAACTGAACTACTAACTGTCTATGAAGCCTCTAAAACAAAGAGGGATGGCGGGACAAGACCCCCGATCATTTTAACAATGAAATACTGAAAGCAAATGATAAAAAGATTCCTCCAGAATGCAAGGAGGCTCACCAACTGACTTTGAGTGCTCAACTAGATCAATGAGGCGCTAGATGCTAATCCTGGTTACCGGTGCCTGCATCATAAGACGATGCAGGCCAACTGGCATCAGTATATTGAATGTACGAGTATGCGAGTTGGAATGCTAAACACAACATAGGCATGAAAAGAATCTGAAAGGAACACTTACCTTGGCTTTACTCAACTCCTGAATAACTTAACTCAATATAAAGCAATAATCATATGCAATATATAGAAAACTTGTAAAAAAATAGTGGAAATCAACTTAGTTCGTTAAATAAAAAACAATAACAAACTCAACTTTACTCATATAATAAAGTAATATAGTTTCTATGGAAGTTTCTCTAACCGACAACCACCACTATGAGCCTAAGTGGTGATACAACGTCTTTCCCACGCTACCAGAACTGTCCTCTACTTTGCTGTCATATAGAACGCCTTAACTAAGTGGATCCACTAGTCTATGCTAAAAACATTTTAAGGAGTCATCTAAAAAGTATGATCCTTTACTACCCATGATGGCTACTTGGTTTATGGAGACTTGAGTTAATATGAACTCGCATCCCCATATCGGTGGTTAATACTACTCCCAAAATATACTTGGCTCATATATTTTTAAAACAAACTTCTTTCATTGGTTTGATATAATAACTCAAAACTTATCTTAAAAGCTCTCTTGGAATCGATGTTCCCTTTCTTGTTCAAATGTGAAAACATTTTAAAATCTTGGGAATACTTAGTTCACTTATAACTTTTGGAAAAATGAACTCAATCCTTTACTCTTTGCTTAACCTTAAAACTTAAGTCTTAGAACAAAGTTAAAACGTTTGTGAAAGACTTTTGAAAACGTTAATGAACTTCTCTTGACTTGCTTCTTAACTTCCAAACTTGACTCTTAACTTTCCTTGAATTGAATTATGGATTCAAGGATTGTGATTTGTTATAGGAAAGATCTCATGATGTTTAGGATTGTTTTTAGATAGCTAAACAAGAGAAAAGATAAAAAAAATCACTGTCTGAGGGCAGGTCCGCAACGCGGAGTGGTATTTAAATTTTTGTTGCGAAAATAATTTTTGAGGGAGAACGTTCTGTGACCGCTCCGCGACGCGAAATGATTTTTCCCAAATATAGGGAGCAGGTCCGCGACTCAGTGCCAGTGCCCAGATTTTCCCGACTAATTTTCTTCTTCGTTTTCCAGCCCTAATTCACCCAAACTCGGTTCTTTTTCCCAAGTTCTTTTTAGATATAGATACCCAAAAAATGTACCTAAGATCCTAACTCCAAACAACTCAATAATTTGACGTAATGATCTCAGAAACTTCTCAATTTCAGCCCAACTCAAGAACAATATCAATTTCAAGAATACATATCAAGAACATCAACGTCCAAACTCTTTTAGGACGAATTCATGCTGAAATAAACATGTTTGGCATGTAGATGAACGAACCTAACGTTATGAAAGCCTCACATACATCGTAGGATTATATCCTTGGCAAAATCCACACGAAAATCTCCAAGATATCGACGAACTTTGAACTTTTCTTCTCCTTTCTCCTCTTTTCTCTTTTCTCAAGCCCTAGCGTGAACTTCAACTTTTCTAAACTGTTTTAATTATGATTAGACCCTACCTTAATTTCCAAAAATGAAATAAAACAATTGGGCAAGGAAAAGACTAAAATACCCTTCCAAAATTCGGATTAGACTTTTCTTATCTAAACAACCTAACTTTGAAAGGGCTTATCTCACTCATACGAACTCAGAATCGCGCAAACTCGGCGGCGTTGGAAAGGTAATTCAATGATCTTTCCTACAGTATCTGGAAACACACCTAACTTATCCTTAACTAGGAGTTATGGTATGTTAAAGTTGACGAAAAATCCAAACTTAATAAATTTCCAAATTTTTCATTCTTTCCTAAAATGACTATTTCCAATTCTTAACTTCTTCCTAGTTATTTAAAATTGGCGAGATGTTACAATATATCCCCCTTGGGAACATTCGTCCTTGAATGAGATTACTCTTACTAGGCTAATGGTGCAACATCTAACATTCAGCTTAATACCTAACAAGCAATGCAAAAAAACAACATGCCAACTTAAAGTTTAAAGAGTACTAAGAAGAGAATTAGTACCTTGGTCTGAAATCTCTCCGGTTTCAAAGAGATGTGGATATCTCGTGTTCATATCTTCTTCAGCTTCCCAAGTAGCTTCCTTACCAAACTGGTTCCTCCAAAGAACTTTGACTGATGCTACTTCCTTAGACCTCAACTTGCGAACTTGGCAATCTAGAATCTGAACAGGAATTTCCCCATAACATAAGCTATCCTTGATCCCAATATCTTCAGTTGGTATGATCAATGAAGGATCGCCCATGCACTTCTTCAACATGGAGACGTTAAATACCGAATGAACTGCTGCTAACTCTTATGGTAGCTCTAACTCATAATCTACACTACCTTCCCTTTTTGATATTCTGTAAGGACCAATATACCGGGGACTAAGTTTCCCCTTCTTACCAAATCTCATAATACCCTTAATGGGTGAAACTTTCAAGTAGACCCAATCATGTAATTCGAACTCTAACTCCCTTCTCCTAACATCGGTGTAGGATTTCTGAAGACTCTGCACTGTTTTCAACCTCTCTTAAATAACTTTCACTTTATCCATAGCTTGATGAACCAAGTCTGGTCCTATCAACCCATCTTCACCAACTTCAAACCATCTAATAGGAGATCTGCATCTTCTCCCATAAAGAGCCTTCTAAGGATCCATATGGCTGCTGGAGTGTTAACTATTATTGTAAGCAAATTCAATAAGAGGTTGGTGATTGTCCTAATTACCTTTGAAATAAATCACACAAGCCCTCAACATATCCTCCAAGGTCTAAATAGTGCGCTATGCTTGCCCATTGTCTGAAGATGAAAGACAGTACTTAAGTTCACCTTTGAACCCAAGCCTTTTTGGAATGACTTCCAAAACTGTGCAGTAAATTGTGCACCTCTATATGATATAATCGAAACAGGGACTCCATGAAGTCTTACTAACTCTTGAATATATAACCTGGCATAATCCTCTGCTGAATGGGTAGTCTTTATCGGCAAAAGGTGGGCTGATTTGGTCATTCGATCCACAATCACCCATATAGAATTATGCTGTCTGCGAGACCTTGGTAACCCTGTGATGAAGTCCATGTTTGTCATCTCTCACTTCCATTATGAAAGTTCTATATTTTGAGAAAAACCACTTGGCCTTTGATGCTCCACTTTAACTTGTTGGCAATTCAGACACTTAGCAACAAACTCTGTAATGCCCTTCTTCATGCTACTCCACCAATAAACTTCTCTCAAATCGCGGTACATGTTTGTGGAACCCAGATGAATGAAATATCTAGAGCTATGAGCTTCCTCCATGATCCTCTCTTGGAGTCCATCCACCATTGGTACACACAATCTACCTTGATATCTCAATACGCCATCTCCCCTTTGTTCAAAAGCTAATACTTTTTGCTTATGAACATTTGCCTTTGATTCAAGCAAAATAGGATCTTGGTCTTGCTTTTCTTTCACTTCAGACACTAATGATGATTCAACCCCATTCATCACCACTACTCCTCCTTCTGGGGAATCCATTAGTCGGACTCCCAATCGTTCAAGTCTATGCACATCTTTCGCTAGCTCTATTTTTTCTTCCTCAAAATGGGCGGTACTACCCATAGACAAACTACTTAAAGTATCAACAACAACATTAGCCTTACCTGGGTGATAAAGAATACTCATGTCATAATCCTTGAGTAATTCCAACCACCTCCTTCGTCTGAGATTAAGCTCTTTTTGAGTAAACACATACTAAAGGCTTTTGTGATCGGTGAACACATCCACATGAACACCATAAAGTTAATGACGCCATATTTTCAAAGCAAATACTACATCAGCCTACTCTAAGTCATAGGTTGGGTAATTCTTCTCATGAACCTTCAACTGTCTGGAGGCATAAGCTATAACTTTGCCATTCTGCATTAGTACACAACCCAAACCAACTCTAGATGCATCACATATACAACAAAGCCTTGCGTACCTTCTAGTAAGGTCAACACTGGGGCAGTAGTCAACCTCTTTTCAATTTCTAAAAGCTTTTGTCACAAGCTTCAGACCATTAAAACTTCATTGTTTTCTGAGTCAACTTGGTCAAAGGGGACGAAATAGATGAGAACCCCTCTACGAACCTTCTATAATATCCAGCCAAATCCAAGAAACTCCTAATATCAGTTGGAGATATGGGTCTAGGTCAATTCTGCACTGCCTCTATCTTTTGGGTATCAACTCTAAATCCATCATCGAAAACTATGTGGCCCAAGAACGCCACAGACTCAAGCCAAAACTCACATTTAGAGAACTTAGCATATAACTCCTTATCTTTCAAAGTCTGAAGAACTATTTTGAGATGGCTAGCTTGATCTTCTTCATTCCTTGAATAGATTAGTGAAGACGATAACAAACATATCTAAATAAGGTTTGAAAACTCTATTCATAAGGTCCATGAACGCTGCAGGCGCATTGGTCAAACCAAACGACATGACCAGAAGCTCATAGTGACCATAACGGGTCCTGAATGCTGTCTTGGGAATACCATATTCCCTTTCTTTCAACTGATGGTAGCCAGATCTGAGGTCTATCTTAGAAAAACAAGAACCACCCTGAAGCTGATTGAAAAAATCATCAATTCTCAGAAGATGATACTCGTTCTTGATGGTAACCTTGTTAAATTGACGGTAATCTATACACATCCTAAGGGAACCATCTTTCTTTCTCACAAATAAGACCGAAGTACCCCAAGGTGAGACATTTGGTCGAATAAAACCCTTATCAAGGAGATCTTTCAACTGTTTTTTAAGCTCTTTCAACTCTGCTGGTTCCATGCTATATGGCGGAATAGAGATAGGATGAGTATCTAAAGGAACATCTATACTGAAGTCTATCTCTCTCTCAGGAGGGACTCCAGGTAGATCATCTGGAAAAACTTCTGGAAACTCTTTTACTATAGGAACTGACTGAATAGGAGGTATCTCAACAATAGAGTCATTAACTCGGATTAAGTGATAGACATACCCCTTGGAAACGAACTTTCTTTCCTTAAGTTACGAAATAAAATGACCCTTAGGCTCTGCTGAACTACTTTTCCACTCTAAAACTGGCTTATTAAGAATTTGGAACTTGACAACTCGAGTTCTATAATTAATGGAGGCATAACAGGTATGAAGCCAACCCATACCTAGAATGACGTCGAAATCTACCATGTCTAACTCAATTAAATCAGCCATTCTTGTGATTGATGGAAATGACACAATCACGATAAACTCGCTCAGCTATAATAGACTCCCCAATAGGTGTAGAAACACAAAAGGGTTCACAATGTTTCTCAGGAATAACATCAAACTTATTTACAACATAAGGGGTTACAAAAGATAAACTTGCTACTGAGTCTAGCAAATCATAAAAATCAAAAGTAAAGATTTTGATCATACCAGTGACAACATCTGGAGAATTCTCTTGCTTTTGGCGACTAGTGATCACATAAAGGTGGTTTTCTCTTCTACCAGTATCGGAAGTAGCTCCTCTAGGTGCAGCCCTGTATGGTGGAGAAACTGATGAAGATTGGGCTCTATTTCCCTGATTTCCATTACCTTGCCTGTTCTTAGGGCACTATTTCATGAAGTGACCCTCTTGTCCACATTTGAAACAACCTGACTGGCCATCACAACACTTACCTGGGTGGGTTCTACCACACTTAGCACATGCAGGAGCCCAGTTACTTCCTTGTGCCACACTACCTTGAGAATGTGCAGGTCTAGCTCTAATGTTCTATGGATTCTGACCATTATACTCACCTTTGTTTCTGGGTACAAGTGCACTAGCAGATAATGGAGCAGGTCCCTTTTGCTTTTGAAGGATGAACGGTTCACATTACTTTTCTGCTGCCTGGACTCATTCCCTGTCTTAGCCTTATTATTTCTAAACTCCTCCCTATCCCTCAACTTCTCTTCCTCAACTTGTTGCACATATACCATTAACCTCGATATATCCATGTCCCCAATTAGAAAATCTACCCTGCCCTCTTTGCTTGACAGACGGGACAACCCAGAAACAAAAAAACTCATTCTACTCCTCATATCCGAAACCATTTCCGGAGCATAGCGGGACAGTTGGTTAAACTTCAACCCATACTCATGAACACTTAAAAAATCTTGCTTAAGAGTAAGAAACTCTGGTACCTTTGCCTCTTTCATGTCTCGATGGAAGAAACTCCCCAAAAAAGCTTCCTCAAAACATGCCCAACTCGCAGGTGGTGCTTCATCATATCTATCCTTCTTCCAATGGCCATACCAAGTCCTAGCAACATTCTTCAATTGATATGCAGCTAGTTCAACTCGCTCAGTATCTGCAATGTGCATCACATCAAATACCTTTTGCAGTTCCTCAATAAATTTCTTTGGATCCTCAGTAGTGCTCGAACCAGTGAAACTTAGAGGGTTCATCCTCAAGAACTCACGAATCCTCGAAGTGTCAACCACTTCTTGTCGAGCTTCTCTTTGTTGCCCAACCTGGTTAGTCACAACTTGACTTAGCATCGTTATTGCTTCCCTTAACTCAACATTACACCTAGTAGGATGACCTCTGACAGCTCTTCGTGAAGGCATGATTATCTGAACACACACGCAAGCATGAATTAGAAAGAAACTTTTTAGAGATCAAACTCTACGCATGAAATAAGTGTGAAAGAAGTGAGAAAATTTTCCTAAATGTCGCAGCCTCCTAATTAAAGATATGGCACACTTCACACCGATAACTAGGAATCTACAGACATGACTTCATAGACTCCCTAGGAATCTTGAACTCTGGGCTCTGATGCCAAGTTTGTCACACCCCTAGCCTACACCCCGGACATGGCTGGCACTCGAGAACCATTGCTGGCCCCAAGCGAACTCTTGGCCTGACTTACTTACTCAGCGGAAGACTCTAAGAATTATTACAATGATCAAATGCACTTACTCAATAGTTTAATAAAATAACTTTGAATTTTTAAAAGTCAACATTCAACTTGGCCAAAATGGCAACTCAAGTATTAACATATGAAATGATAATGTAAAGACAACTGAACTACTAACTGTCTATGAAGCCTCTAAAACAAAGAGGGATGTCAAGACAAGACCCCCGATCATCCTAACAAAGAAATACTGAAATCAAATGATAAAAAGAGTCCCCCATAATGCAAAGAGGCTCACCAACTTACTCTGAGTGCTCAACTGGATCAACAAGGCCCTGGATGTTGATCCTGGTTACCTGTGTCTGCATCATAATAAGATGCAGGCCAACTGAAATCAGTACATTGAATGTACGAGTATGCGAGTTCGAATGCTAAACATAACTTAAGCTTGAAAAAAATCTGAAAGAAACACTTACCTTGGCTTTACTTAACTCCTGAATAACTTAACTCAATATAAAGCAATAAATCATATGCAATATATAGAAAACTTGTAAAAACAGTGGAAAACAACTTGGTTTACTAAAGAAAATGCAATAACAAACTCAACTTTATTCATATAATAAAGTAATATAGTTTTTGTGGGAGTTTCTCCAATTGACAACCACCACTATGAGCCTAAGTGGTGATACAACGTCTTGCCCACGCTGCCAGAACTGTCCTATACTTTGCCGTCATAAAGAACGCCTTAACTAAGTGGATCCACTAGTCTATGCTAAAAGCATCTGAAGGAGTCATCTAAAAAGTATGATCATTTACTACCCATGATGGCTACTTGGTTTATGGAGACTTGAGTTAATATGAACTCGCATCTCCAAATTGGTGATCAATACTACTCCCAAAATATACTTATCTCATATGTTTTTTAAAAAAACTTCTTTCTTTGGTTTGAGATAATTACTCAAAACTTAGCTTAAAAGCTATATTGGAATCGATGTTCCCTTTCTTGTTCAAATGTGAAAACATTTTAAATTCTTGGGAATACTTAGTTCCCTTATAACTTTGGAGAAATGAACTCAACTCTTTACTCTTTACTTAACTTAAAGCTTAAGTCTTAGAACAAAGTTAAAACGTTTGTGAAAGACTTTTGAAAACTTTAATGAACTTCTCTTGACTTGCTTCTTAACTTCTAAACTTGACTCTTAACTTTCCTTGAATTGAATTATGGATTCAAGGATTGTGATTTGTGATAGCAAATATCTCATATGTTTAGGAGTGGTTTTAGATAGCTAAACATGGGAAAAAAAAAAAAAATCACTGTCTGGGGGCAGGTCTGCGACGCGGAGAGGTATTTAAATATTTGTCGCGAAAATACTTTTTGAGGCAGAACAGTCCGTGAACGCTCCATGACACAAAATGATTTTTCCCAAATCTGAGGAGCAGGTCCGCGACGCTGAGCCAGTGCCCAGATTTGCCCGACTAATTTTCTCTTTCGTTTTCCAGCCCCAATTCACCCAAACTCGGTTCTTTTTACCAAATTCTTTTTAGATACATATACCTAGAAAATGTACCTAAGATCCTAACTCCAAACAACTCAATAATTTGACGTAATGATCTCAGAAACTTCTCAATTTCAGCCCAACTCAAGAACAATATCAATTTCAAGAATACATATCAAGAATATCAACTTCTAAACTCTTTTAGGACGAATTCATGCAGAAATAAACATGTTTGGCCTGTGGGTGAACGAACCCAACGTTATGAAGGCCTCACATACCTCGTAGGATTAAATCCTTGGCAAAATCCACACGAAAATCTCCAAGATATCGACGAACTTTGAACTTTTATTCTCCTTTCTCCTCTTTTTTCTTTTCTCCAAGCCCTAGTGTGAACTTCAACTTTTCTAAACTGGTCTAATTCTGATTAGACCCTAACTTAATTTCCAAAAATGAAATAAAACAATTGAGCAAGGAAAAGACTAAAATACCCTTCCAAAATTCGGATAAGACTTTCCTTATCTAAACAACCCAACTTCCAAAGGGTATATCTCATTCATACGAACTCAGAATCGCGCAAAATTGGTGGCGTTGAAATAATAATACAACGATATTTCCTACGATATCTGGAAACACACCTAACTCATCCTGAGCTAGGAGTTATGGTCATTTGAAGTTGACCAAAAACCCAAACTTAACAAATTTCCATATTTTTCATTCTTTCCTAAAATGACTATTTCCAATTCTTAAATTCTTCCTAGTTATTTCAAATTGGTGAGATGTTACACCTTAACCCCTAAACCTTCTAAGGGAACTATAGATGTCACATCTCCAACACATTTCTTCAACAAGGATACATGGAAAACTGGATGCACCGATGCCAAATCATTAGGTAAATCAAGCTCATAAGCAACTTTTCCAATACGCCTCAAAAACTGAGATGGGACCACATATCGGTGACTAAGCTTCCCATTTTTCCCAAATCTCATCACACCCTTCATGAGTGAAATTTTTAAGTAGACCCAATCATTTACCTCAAACTCAAGATCTGTTTTTTTAACATCGACATATGGCTTTTATAAACTTTGAACCATTTTTAACCTTTCTCTAATAAGTTGAACTTTCTCCATAGCCTCATGCACCAACTCGGGACCTATCAAAGCAACTTCACCCACCTCAAACCATCCTATAGGAGATCTACACCTCGTACCATATAGATCATCAAATAGAGCCATACCAATGCTTGAATGATAACTATTATTGTAAGGTGTTGATGATCATGAAAGTGACACCGGTGAAAAGGCAGAATTGGTCGCTTATCAACTTAAGGGTGTTTCTCAAGTTTGGTTCAAGCAATGGAAAGAAAAAAGGGTGGTAGATGAGGGTCCTCTTGATTGGGAGAAATTTAAGGTTGATTTTCTTGATAGGTTCTTTCCCCATGAGATGGTACTTGAGATTATTAACCTTCATCAATGGGATTTGAGTGTGAAGGAGTATGCTTTGAAATTTACACATTGTCTAAATACACTCCAACTATGGTTGCCAATCTAGGGGAAAGTATTAGTTAGTTTGTGTTAGGTGCTTCCGACTTATTGGTCAAATAATGCTTAACTGCCATGATTGTTAAGGAGATGGATGTCTCCCTTTTGATGGTTCATGCACAACAAACATAAGAAGAAAAAACTTAAGGGGAAAACTAGGGATTCAAAGAGGGCAAGAAGGGATGACGGTGAGTTCTTACATTCAAAGGGTAAGGGTAGTAGTGAACAAATATGGCTTGAGTGTCGGGAGTGTGGGAGAATACATATGGGTGAGTGACTAGACGATTCAAATTCATGTTTTGGTCTTGGAAAGATGGATCATAAGATAAGGCATTGTCCTTAAGTTGTTAGAAATGAGGGAGACAATCGTCGATGGGCTCATACCCTTCCTCAGGTCCTAGTGGTGGTCAGAAACAAGATAGATTATATGATCTTTTAACTCAACAAGATCATGAGGGTTACCCGGATGCGGTAATTGATGAATTATGGTCTTTTAGCTTGTAGTTATGCATTTCTTGATATTGAGAGTTTCATTGGGTATGGTAAGACTCCATGTATGGTTATTGTATTTGGAGTAGTCCTTGAAATCCTTGTGCAAACTTCTTATGTGTTTACTTGTATCAATGGTTTAGTGGTTGTTACGACTTTGATGTTATGGTTGGGTTTAGGGAGATGGATTTGAAAAGACTAGTGGGGTTTGCTCCCATGGGGAAGATAGTGTGCTTCATGGTTGATGTGAGTAGAACTATATTGATTTTGGAATAGTTCCTTGTTATGGTGGGGTGTGTGAAAGTTCCATGGCGATGTGATGTCTTAGTGTCCCTATCATTTTCCTTCTATCTTTGGGTCTAGCTTGAAGCCTTAGCCATCATGGTTCACTCTTTAGGACTCGTGTTTCTTAGTCATCGTCATGTTTCTTGATGCATGCATGCTCAAATAAAAAAATGATTTTCAAAGATATGATTTAGTTTAATTGATTGCTTCATGTTTATGTGCATTTTAGTATGATTTGCATATAGACCTTATGAAATGATGTTTTGAACATTCTTTAGCTTGGAGTTGATGTTTCCTCCTCGGATATGTGCATTTATATGATTGCATTCATGTTGGGCTGTTAGGTTAAAGATCCTACCATCCTTATGATGTCTTGAATTTTATTCGAGGAGGAATGATACCAAGGGAGGATAATGTAACACATGGGATTCAAAAAGATACGAAATTACAGATTTTTTTAGAACCTGGTGCTAGTACCGACGGACGCCACCAACGGTCCGTGGTCTGATACACGAACCGTAGGTAGGCCCGTGGTTGGTCAGTCCAGTTTTTGCTAAAGAGTCAAGGTTTAAGTTTTTTCATACGGTTAACCAGGACGGTCCGTTTTCCTATCCACGAGCCGTAGGTAGGTCTCGTAGGTGAGTCCCAGAATTAATGAGATTTTAAGATAAAAAGTTGGAACCCACAGTAGGATGTATGGCCCATAAATGGACCCACGGACAGTACATGGGTTCCGTCGATGGGGGTCCAAAATGGGAAGTCTCTGATCCTACCCACGGCTGACCAGGACGGTCCGTGGTATGACCAACAGACCATAGGTCCAACCATTAGTGAGGTCCGACAATTATTTTAATGGGGCTTTTGGGTCTTTCCCAATCATTTTAAGCCAATACTATGTCGTTTTGCCTTATACCCAAATCCCTATATAATGATTTTAAAGCCCCAAATCACCCAAACTCAATTCATTCTCTTAAATTTCCAAAAGTTGATCACGCTGCTCCTCTCAAATATTTCTCTCTCTAAGGAGGAAGAAGAAGTAAATTTAGGGTATTAAGATCAAGTCTTCAATTCACCATTGATCGTGGGCTTTGAACTCCAAGGTATGATTTTGTTCACCTATGGAGCCCTTTCCTCCATACGGTTCCTAAATTCTCCAATTTACAAAGTTAGAAATCTCCAATTTAAGTTAGGGTTTTCTTCCATGTCATGGGTTCCTTTCAATGTTGATTCACTTGATTGTTTCATGACTTTTACGCATGAATCAAAGATATTGCATGTCTTCTCTTAATGAAATAGATGTAAATGAATTTGAAGATGCGTTGACTTTGAAAATCTGATGAAGCTTATGAATTATTGGAAAGAATGCATGTTTATCAAAGTATGTTTATGGTTCTAGTAAGCTTATAGATGAAGATAGCTATATGTTCTATGAAGCTTGTCCACATGACATGAACGACATCTAGACTTGCCCTCAATGCTATTCAATCTATTTTCCTAAATTAGGTCTTGATTAATATGGTATCTGAATATGCCATCAATGATTATAGACCTTTATTTCAAAACTATTTCCATTAGTAGTAGGTCATTTCTAGCATGAAGTGAATGACTATGGGCCTTAAAATCTATTCTGAAAAGATCATGGAAGGTGAAAGGTTTTCTCACGCATGGTCTGAGGATATATCCCATGATAAGAAAAGCGGAGACTACCCATGTCTTTTAAAGATAAGACAAGTTAAGATTAATAACTACTCCGTGGATTTATTCTTAGCACCAAGAGGATATTGAGATGGAAGCTCTCCCGTAGTTGAGGTTGGGTTTCTAGTAGAAATATCCTTATCCCATACCTATGTGCCCCCATAGGATGTTGTCTTACATAGTGTCACACCCCGAGCATACACCCTGGACGTGGACAGCATTCGAGAACCATTGATGGCCCCAAGTGAACCCTTGGCCTGACTTACTTACTCAGTGGAAGACTTTACTCAAGATAAATACTTTTAAAACAAGTAAACTGAACTGGTCAAAATATAACTCAGAATGTATTATAATAACATTCACTGCCAAAGTGGCAACTCAAGTCTCAACTTAACTGAAAAGGAAAAGTAAAGACTCATGAACTAACATCAACTAACTCTGTCTATGAAGCCTCTAAACAACTGAGATGGATGTTGAGACAAGACCCATGACATCCTAATGAACTAAAATACTGAAAGAAATAAAAAGGATCCTAGGGAAAGCTAGGAGGCTCACCAACTAATTCTGAGTGCTCAACCTGATCAAAGAGGTACTGGATGCTGATCTTGGTTACCTACGTATGCATCATAAGATAATGCAGGCCCACTGGTATCAGTACATTGAATGTACGAATATGCGCATTGGAATGCTAAATATAACATAGGTTTGAAAAGATTCTAAAAGAAACACTTACCTTGGCTCTTCTCAACTCATGAATAAATTAACTCAAAATAAAGCAATGAACATATGCAATATATGAAAAACCTTATCAAACAGTAAAAGCAACTTAGTTCGTTAAAGAAAATGTAGTAACAAACTCAACTTTACTCCTATAATAAAATAATATAGTTTCTGTGGGAGTTTCTATAACCGACAACCACCACTATGAGCCTAAGTGGTGATACAGTGTCTTGCCCATGCTGCCAGAACTGTCCTATACTTTGCCCTCATATAGAACGCTTAACTTAGTGGATCCACTAGTCTATGCTAAAAGCATCTTAAGGAGTCATCTAAAAAGTATGATCCTTTACTATCCATGATGGCTACATGGTTTATGGAGACGTGAGTTATCTGAACTCAAGCTTATCCCCATATTGGTGTTCAATACTACTCCCAAAATATACTTTAGCTCATATGTTTGTAAAATAAACTTCTTTATTTGGTTTGAGATAATTACTCAAAACTTAGCTTAAAAGCTCTTTTGGAAATCTCAGTTTCCTCTTTACTGAAAAACTAGCTCAAAGGATCTTTTGGAAATCTTAGTTTCCTCTTTATTGAAAAACTAGCTCAAAGGCTCTTTTGGAAATCAAAGTTTCCTCTTTACTTGAAGAAAAACTAGCCAAAGGCTCTTTTTGAAATCCCTGTTTCCTTTCTTATTTAAATATGAAAACATTTAATCATTGGGAATACATAGTCCCGATATACTCTTTTGAAGAAATGACTTCAATCTTTACTCTTTACTCTTTACTCAGCTCAAAACTTAATTCTTAAAACAAAGTTAAAACATTTGTAAAAGACTTTTGAAAACTTTATCAACTTCTCTTGACTTGACTCTTAACTTTCCTTGAATTGAATTATGGATTCAAGGATTGTGATTTGTGATAGGAAGGCTCTCATGATGTTTAGGAATGATTTTGGATAGCTAAACATGAGAAATGAAGAAATCACCGTCTTGGAACAAGTCCGCGACGCGGAGAGAAAAATTTCACCCTAAAGGAACAGTAACCTATTCCTTGTCTGACTTTTTCCTTTTTCGTTTTCCAGCCCCAATGCCTAAACTCGACACTTGTTCTCAAATTTATTTTAAATTCAGATACCCAATATATGTACTCAATAACCTAACCCAAAAGAACTCTAAAACTCAACGTAAAGATCCCAGAAACTCCTCAATTCAGCCCAATTCAAGAACGACATTCAAATTCAAGAGCATAAACTTTCAAACTTTTTTAGGATGAATTTCGCTGAAATAAACATGCTTGGTGCATGGGTGAACGAACCCAACGCTATGAAAGACTCACATACCTTGTAGGATCAATTCCTTGCGAAATCCACAACCAAAATTGATCTTTCTTGGCGAATCTTGCTTTTCATCTTCTCCTTTTTCTTCTTTTCTCTTTTCTCCAAGCCCTAGCGTGAAACTTCAACTTTTCTAAACTGGTTAAAATCTGATTTTTACCCCAATTAACTCCTAAAAACGAATTAGAATAATTAGGTAAGGAAAAGACTAAATTACCCTTCCAAAACCGGATTAATCTTTCCTTATTCAAACAGCCCAACTTCCAAAGGGAATAACTCACTCATACAAACTCGGAATCGCGCAAACTCAGTGGCATTAGAAAGGTAATTCCAAGAGCTTTCCAACCATATCTGGAAATACACCTAAATCATCTTGAGGTAGGATTTATGGCCATTTGAAGTTGACCGAAATTCAACTTATTCTAACTTAACAAAATTTCCAGATTTTCATTCTTTCCAAAAAAAAGTGACTGTTTCCAATTATAAGCTTCTTCCTAGTTATTTCAAATTATGAGATGTTACAATATCTCCCCCTTGGGAACATTCGTCCTCGAATGAGATTAATCTTACTAGGCTAAGGGTGGTAACATCAAGTTTAAACACCCAACGAGCAAATACAAATAAACAACATGCTCATTCATAATTTAAAGAGTACTAAGAAGAGAATTAGTACCTTGGTCTGCACTTTCTCCGGATTCAAAGAGATGTGGATATCTCTTCTTCATATCCTCTTCAGCCTTCCAAGTAGCTTCCTCAACAAATTGGTTCCTCCAAAGGACTTTGACTGATGCTACCTCTTTTGTTCTCAACTTTCAAACTTGGCGATCTAGAATCTGAACCGGGATATCTTCATAAGATATGCTATCCTTGATCTCAATATCTTCAGTTGGTATGATCAATGAAGGATCGCCCATGCACTTTTTCAACATAGAGTCGTGGAAAACCGGATGAACCGCGGCTAACTATTGTGGTAGCTCCTACTTATAAGCTACTGTGCCAATCCTCTTCGCTATTTGATAAGGTCCAATATACCGGGGACTAAGCTTCTCCTTATTACCAAATTTCATAAAACCCTTCATGGGTGAAACTTTAAGATATACCAAATCATCTACTTCAAACTCTAACTCTCTTCTCCTAACATCAGTGTAGGATTTCTGACGGCTCTGTGCCGTTTTCAACCTCTCTTGAATCACTTTCACCTTCTCCATCACTTGATGCATCTGGTCCTATCAACCCAGCTTCACCAACTTCAAATCATGCAGTAGGAGATCTGCATATTCTCCCATAAAGAGCTTCATAAGGAGCCATTTAGATGCTAAAGTGGTAACTATTATTGTAAGCAAACTCGATTAGAGGTTGGTGATCATCCCAATTACCTTTGAAATCGATCACACACGCCCTCAACATATCCTCTAGGGTCTGAATGGTGCGCTATGCTTTCCCATTAGTATGAGGATGAAAAGCAGTACTTGAGTTCACGTTTGAACCCAAGCCTTTCTGAAAAAACTTCCAAAACTGTGCAATAAATTGCGCACCTCTATCTGAAATAATGGAGAATGGAACCCCATGAAGTCTTACAACTTCTTGAATATATAGCTTAGCATAATCTTCCGCTGAATGGGTAGTCTTCACCGGAAAAAAGTGGGCTAATTTTGTCATTCTATCGACAATCACCCAGATGGAATTATGTTGCCTGCGAGACCTTGGTAAACCTGTGATGAAGTTCATATTAATCATTCCCACTTCCATTCCAGAAGTTCTATATTCTGAGCCAAACCACCGGGCCTTTGGTGCTCTACTTTAACTTGTTGGCAATTTGGACACTTAGCAACAAATTTTGCAATGCCCTTCTTTATACTATTCCACCAATACACTTCTCTCAAGTCACAATACATCTTTGTGGAACCCTAATGAATGTAATTTCTGGAGCTATGAGCTTCTTTCATGATTCTTTCATGATTCTTTCTTGGAGTCCATCCACCATTGGTACACATAATATACCTTGATATCTCAATACACCATCTCCCCCTTGTTCAAAAGCTAATACTTTTTGCTTATGAACATTTACCTTAAATTCAAGCAAAATTGGGTCTTGGTCTTGCTTTTCTTTCACTTCTGACACTAATGAAGATTCAGCCTCGTTCATCACCATTACTCCCCCTTCTGTGGAATCCATTAGTCGGACTTCTAAGAATGCAATTCTATGCACATCCTTTGCTAAATCTCTCTTTTCTTCCTCAACATGGGCGGTACAACCCATAGAAAACCTACTCAAAACATCAACAACAACATTAGGCTTACCTGGGTGGTAAAGAATACTCATGTCATAATCTTTGAGTAATTCTAACCACTTCCTTTGTCTGAGATTAAGCTCTTTTTGAGTGAACACACATTTAAGACTCTTGTAATCTGTGAATACATCAACATGAACACCATACAAATAATGACGCCATATCTTCAAAGTAAATACTACCGTAGCCGACTCTAAGTCATGGGTTGGGTAGTTCTTCTAATGCACTTTCAACTGTCTAGAGGCATAACCAATAACCTTGCCATTCTGCATTAATACAAAGCCCAAACCAACTCGAGATGCATCACAATACACCACAAAACCTTGAGTACCTTCTGGTAAGGTCAACACTGGGGCAGTGGTCAACCTCTTTTTTTCAATTCCTGAAAGCTTTTCTCACAAGCTTCAGACCATTGAAACTTCACTGTCTTCTGAGTTAACTTGGTCAAAGGGAACGAAATATATGAGAACCCCTCTACAAACCTTCTATAATATCCAGCCAAGCCCAAGAAACTCCTAATATCAGTTGGAGATGTGGGTCTAGGCCAACTCTGCACTGCCTCTATCTTTTAGGTATCAACTCTAATTCCATCACCGGAAACTATGTGACCCAATAATGCCACAGACTCAAGCGAAAACTCGCATTTAGAGAACTTAGCATATAACTCCTTATCTTTCAAAGTCTGAAGAACTATTCGGAGATGGCTAGCATGATCTTCTTCATTCCTTGAATAGATTAGTATGTCATCAATAAAAATGATAACAAACATATCTAAATAAGGTTTAAAAACTCTATTTATAAGGTCCATGAAAGTTGCAGGTGCATTAGTCAAACCAAACGACATGACCAGAAACTCATAATGACCATAACAGGTAATGAATGATGTCTAGGGAATATCACACTCCCTTACTTTCAACTGATGGTAGCCAGATCTGAGGTCAATATTTGAAAAACAAGGAACACCCTGAAGTTTATAAAAAAGGTCATCAATTCTCGGAAGAGGGTACTTATTCTTGATGGTAAACTTATTCAACTGACGGTAATCTATACACATTCTAAGTGAACCATCTTTCTTTCTCACAAACAAGACCGGAGCTCCCCAAGATGAGACACTTGGTCGAATGAAACCCTTATATAGGAGATCTTTTAACTGCTCTTTAAGCTCTTTCAACTCTGCTGGTGCCATTATATATGGAGAAATAGATATAGGACGAGTATCTGGAAGAATATCTATACCGAAGTCTATTTCTCTCTCAGGAGGGACTCCGGGAAGATCATCATGAAAGACTTCTGGAAACTCTCTTTCTACTGAAACTGATTGAATAGGAGGTATCTCAACACTAGAGTCATTAATTAGGACTAAGTGATAGACACACCCCTTGGAAACTAACTTTCTCGCTTTAAGGTACGAAATAAAATGACGTTTAGGCACTCTTGAACTGCTCTTCAACTCTATAATTGGTTCACTGGAACTAAAACTTGACTACTTGAGTTCTACAATCTATTGATGCATAATAGGCATGAAGCCATCCCATACCTAGAATGACATGAAAATCTACTATGTCTAACTCAACCAAATCAGCCATGGCACTCTTGTGATTGACGGAAACGGAACAATCACGATAAACTCTTTCTGCTAGAATAGACTCACCATCAAGTGTAGAAACAGTAAAGGCTCAAGAAGTTTCTCAGAAAGGAAATCAAAATGAAGACTTGGATCATACCAGTGACAACATCTGGCGAATCCTCTTACTCTCGGCGACTAGCGATATCATAAAGACGGTTTCCTTCTCTGCCTGTCCTTGAAGTAGCTCATCTAGATGCATCTCTATCTAGTGGCACAACTGAAGAAAATGGGCTCTATTGCCCCCATTACCATTACTCTATCTGCTCTTCGGATACTCTCTCATAAAATGACCGTTCTGGCCACACTAGAACCAACTATTGGAGCCATCATGACACACCCCTGAGCAGCTCCTACCACACTTAGCACATGCATGAGTCTTAGTACCCCCTTGTGCCTTACTACCCTGCAAATGCGCAGGTCTAGATCTGAAGTTCTGAGAATTCTGACTATTGTACTCACATTTGTTCCTTGGTGCAGGTGCACCAATAGATGATGGAGCAGGCCTTTTCTTCTTATGTTGGAAAGAAAACCAGTTTACATTACTTTTTTGCTGCCCGGATTCATTCCCTGATGTCTTAGCCCTCTTATTCTCAAACCGTTCTCTATCCCCCAGCTTGTCCTCCTCAACTTGTTGCACATGGATCATCAGCCTTGCTATGCCCATGTCACCTACTAGCATGGTCGCCTTACTTTCCTTATCTGATAGACGAGGCAACAAATAACTCATCCTGCTCTTCATGTCAGCAACCATCTCTTTGATTCTCTTAGCTCACGAGGAAAGAAACGCCTGATGAAGACACTCTCGACCATAGGCCAGCTCAAAATCGGTTATGTGTAAGCACGAGTTAGATAGAGACTTTTATAGAGACACACTCTATCGCACGAAGTGAGTATGAAAGATGTGAAGGAATTTCCTAAATGTTGCAGCCTCTTAATTATAGATGTGGCGCGCTTAACACTGATAACTAGGACTCTACAGACACGGCTTCATAGACTCCCTAGGACTCTTGAACTCTGTGCTCTGATACCAAGCTTGTCACGCCCCGAGCCTACATCCTGGACGTGGCCGACACTCGAGAACCATTGATGGCCCCAAGCGAACCCTTAGCCTGACTTACTTACTCAGCGAAAGACTTTACTCAAGATAAATACTTTTCAAACAAGTAAACTAAATTGCTCAAAATATAACTCAAACTGTATTATAATAACATTCATTGCCAAAGTGGCAACTCAAGTATCAACTTAACTGAAAAGGAAAAGTAAGGACTCATAAACTAACATCAACTAACTCTGTCTATGAAGCCTCTAAAAAACTTAGATGGACGTCGAGACAAGACCCACAACATCCTAATGAACTAAAATACTGAAAGAAATAAATAGGATCCTCCAGAAAGCTAGGAAGCTCACCAACTGACTCTGAGTGCTCAACCTGATCAAAGAGGCACTGGATGCCGATCCTGGTTAACCTACATCTGCATCATAAGATGATGCAATCCAATAGGCATCAGTACATTGAATGACTCTTCTCAACTCAAGAATAATATGGGCTTGAAAAGATTCTGAAAGAAACACTTACCATGACTCTTCTCAACTCATGAGTAACTTAACTCAAAATAAAGTAATGAACACATGCAGTATATGAAAAGTTTATAAAACAGTAATAGCAACTTAGTTCGTTAAAGAAAATGCAGTAAAAAACTCAACTTTACTCCTATAATAAAATAATATAGTTTCTGTGGAAGTTTCTCTAACCGACAATCACTACTATGAGCCTAAGTGGTGATACAACGTCTTGCCCACTCTACCAGAAGTGTCCTATACTTTGCCGTCATATAGAACACTTAACTTAGTAGATCCACTAGTTTATGCTAAAAGCATCTTAAGGAGTCATCTAAAAAGTATGATCCTTTACTACCCATGATGGCTGCATGGTTTATGGAGATGTAAATTATCTGAACTCAAGCTCGTCCTTATATCGGCGATCAATACTACTCTCAAAATATACTTTAGCTTATATGTTTGTAAAACAAACTTCTTTCTTTGATTTGAGATAATTACTCAAAACTTAGCTTAAAAGCTCTTTTGGAAATTTCAGTTTCCTCTTTACTGAAAAACTAGCTCAAAGGCTCTTTTGGAAATCAAAGTTTCTTCTTTATTTGAAAAACAAACTAGCACAAAGGCTCTTTTTCAAATCTCAGTTTCCTTTCTTGTTTAAATGTGAAAACATTTAATATTTGGAAATACATAGTCTCGATATACTCTTTTGAAGAAATGACTTCAATCTTTACTCTTTACTCAACTCAAAACTTAAGTCTTAAAACAAAGTTAAAACATTTGTTAAAGACTTTTGAAAACTTTATGAACTTCTCTTGACTTGACTCTTAAATTCTGTTGACTTGACTCTTAACTTCTCTTGACTTGACTCTTAACTTTCCTTGAATTGAATTAGGTATTCAAAGATTGTGATTTGTGATAGGAAGGATCTCATGATGTTTAGGAATAATTTTAGATAGCTAAACATGAGAAACGATAAAAAAATCACCGTCTTGGAACAGGTCCGCGACGCAGAGATGCTTTTAAATAATTGATCGCAAAATTAAATTTTGAAACGGAGGAGTCCGCGTCCTCTTCGCGACACAGAGAGAAAATTTTCACCCTGAAGGAACAGGTCTGTGACGCGGACCTGGAACGTGTTCCTTGTTTGACTTTTTCCTTTTTCGTTTTCCATCCCCAATGCCTAAACTCGACTATTGTTCTTAAATTTATTTTAGATTCAGATACCCAGTATATGTACTCAAGAACCTAACACAAAACAACTCTAAAACTCAACGTAAAGATCTCAGAAACTCCAAGAAGATCATGCTAGTCATCTTAGAATAGTTCTTCAAACTTTGAAAGATAAGGAGTTATATGCTAAATTCTCTAAGTGTGAATTTTGGCTTGAGTCTATGGAATTCTTAGGCCATATTGTTTTTGGAGAGGGAATTAAAGTTGATACTCAAAAAAATTGAGGCAGTGCAGAATTGGCATAGACCCACATCTCCAATTGATATTAGGAGTTTCTTGGGTTTGGCTAGCTATTATAGAAGGTTTGTAGAGGGATTCTCGTCTATTTCATCCCCTTTGACCAAGTTAACTCAGAAGACAGTGAAATTTCAATGGTCTAAAGATTGTGAGAAAAGCTTTCAGGAATTGAAAAAGAGGTTGACTATTGCCCTAGTTTTAACCTTATCAGAAGGTACTCAAGGTTTTGTGGTGCACTGTGATGCATTTAGAGTTGGTTTGGGTTGTGTCTTAATGTAGAATGACAAAGTTATAACTTATGCCTCCGGACAGTTGAAAGTTCATGAGAAGAACTACCCAACCCATGACTTAGAGTTGGATGATTCATTATTCGCTTTGAAGACATGGCTTCATTACTTGTATGGTGTGCATGTTGATGTATTCACTGATCATAAGAGTCTTCAATGTGCGTTCACTTAGAAAGAGCTTAATCTCAGACAAACGAGGTGGTTAGAATTACTCAAGAATTATGACATGAGTATTATTTATCACCCAGGTAAGACTAATGTTGTTGTTGATGCTTTGACCATGTTGTTTATGGGTAGCACTGCCCAAGTTGAGGAAGAAAAGAGAGAGTTAGCGACAGATGTGCATAGACTTACATGCTTAGGAGTCCGACTATTGGATTCCAAAGAAGGAGCAGTAATGGTGTTGAATGGGGATGAATATTCATTAGTGTCAGAAGTGAAAGGAAAGAAAGACCAAGATCCCATTTTGCTTGAATTAAAGGAAAATGTTCATAAGCAAAAAGTATTAGCTTTTGAACAAGTGGGAGATGGTGTATTGAGATATCAAGGTAGATTGTGTGTACCTATGGTGGATGGACTCCAAGAGAGGATCATGGAGAAAGCTCATAGCTCCAGATATTCCATTCATCCGGGTTCCACAAAGATGTATCGTCACTTGAGAGAGGTTTATTGGTGGAATAGCATGAAGAAGGGCATTGCAGAATTTGTCGCTAAGTGTGCAAATTGCCAACAAGTGAAAGTAGAGAACCAAAGGCCCGGTGGTTTGGCTCAGAATATAAAACTTTCTAAATGGAAATGGAAGTGGGAGATGATCAATATGGATTTCATCACAGTTTTACCAAGGTCTCGGAGATAGCATGATTCAATTTGGGTGATTAACGACAGAATGACAAAATCAACCCAATTTTTACCGGTAAAGATTACCCATTCAGTAGAGGATTATGCCAGGTTATATATTCAGGAGGTGGTAAGGCTCCATGGAGTCCCTGTTTCGATTATATCAGATAGGGGTGCACAATTTACTGCACAATTTAGGAAATCATTCCAAAAAGGCTCAGGTTCAAAGGTGAACTTAAGTACTGCCTTTCATCCTCAGACTGATGGGCAAGTAGAGCAGACTATTCAGACTTTAGAAGATATGTTGAGGGCTTGTGTGATTGATTTCAAAGGGAATTGGGATGATCATCTACCTCTCATTGAGTTTGCTTACAGCAACAGTTACCACTCTAACAGTCAAATGGCTCCTTATGAAGCTCTCTATGGGACAAGATGCAGATCTCCTATTGGATGGTTTGAAGTTGGTGAAGCTATGTTGATAGGACCATATTTAGTTCACCAAGCTATGGAGAAGGTGAAAGTGATTCAAGAGAGGTTGAAAACGGCACAGAGTCGTCAGAAATCCTACACTAATGTTAGGAGAAGGGAGTTAGAGTTCGAAGTGGATGATTGTGTATATCTCAAAGTTTCACCCATGAAGAGGGTTATGAGGTTTGGTAAGAGGGGGAAACTTAGTCCCCAATATATTAGACCTTATAGAATAGCCAAGAGGATTAGCAAAGTAGCTTATGAGTTGGAGCTACCACAAGAGTTAGCAGCGGTTCATCCGGTATTTCACGTCTCCATGTTGAAAAAGTGCATAGGAGATCCTTCATTGATCATACCAACTAAAAATATTGGGATCAAGGATAGCTTATCCTATGAGGAGATTCCTATTCAGATTCTAGATCACCAAGTTCGCAATTTGAGAACAAAGGAGGTAGCATCAGTCAAAGTCCTTCGGAGGAACCAATTTGTTGAGGAAGCTACTTGGGAAGTTGAGGAGGATATGAAGAAGAGATATCCGCATCTTTTTGAATCCGAAGAAAGTGCATATCAAGGTACTAATTTTCTTCGTAGTGCTCTTTAAATTATAAGTGAGCATGTTGTTTGTTTGCATTTGCTTGTTAGGTGTTTGAATTTAATGTTACACCCTAAGCCTAGTGTAAGAGTAATCTCATTCGAGCACGAATGTTCCCAAGGGAGAGATATTTTAACATCTCTCAACTAGAAAGAACTAAAAGGAAGTTTAAAATCAGGAAATAGTTATTTTTGGCTAGAATTTAAAATTTTGGAAATTTGGTAAAGGTGTTAAAGTGAGTTTTTGGTCAACTTCAAACTGCCATAATTCCTAGCTCAGGATGAGTTAGGTGCGATTCCAGATATGATTGGAAATCCATTGGAATGATATTTCCAATGCCGTCAAGTTTGTGTGATTCCGAGTTCGTATGAGTAAGTTATTCCCTTCGGCAGTTGGGTTGTTCGAATAAGGAAAGTCCAATTCGGATTTTAGAAGGGTAGTTTGGTCTTTTCCTTACCCAACTTAATTAATTTATTTTTAGGAGTTTAATTGGGTAAAGTAAAATTTTATTCAGTTTTAGAAAAGTAAATTTCACGCTAGGGCTTGGAGAAAAAAGAAAGGAGAAGGGGCAGCAAGAACGTTCAAGATTCGTTGAGATTAGCTTATGGATTCGTCGGGGGTGATCCCTACAAGGTATGTGAGATCACATAGCATTGGATTAATTCGCCCACGTGCCAATCATGATTTATTTCAGCGAATTTAAGTTCTTGAAAGCTTAGAAATTGAGTTCTTGAATGGGTTTGTTGAAGTTTCATTAGATTCTTGTTTCGTTGAATTTGTTGAGGAGTTGTTTGATCCTAATCTGTGGTTTTAGGTTCGATTTTGAGTAGAATCTGATGTACTGTGAACATTATTTGATTCTAAGTGTTGGGTAAAAGAACCAACGGAGTTTAGAGGGTTTAGAGCTGAAAAATGAAAGTGAGATTTCGTCGGACGAAATCCGACATCAGTGGCGCATCACGGAGCTGCTTCCGAGTTTTGGGAATTTTCATTTCACGTTGCGGAGCCGTCACATATTTTTCTTCCTCAAAAGTCATTTTCAAAACTAAATTTTAAAATTTTCTCCGCGTCGCGGACCCACCCTCAAATATTGATTTTCGATCGTTTCTCATGTTTAGCTATCTAAAATCATTCCTAAGCATCATGAGATCCTTCCAATCACAAATCAAAATCCTTGAATCCATAATTCAATTCAAGGACCAGTTAGGAATCAAGTCAAGAGCAGTTAAGATCAAATTCAAGAGAAGTCAAGAGTCAAGTTAAGAGAAGTTCATAAAGATTTCCAAAAGTCTTTTGCATACGTTTTAACCTTGTTTTAAGACTTAAGTTTTGAGTACAGTAAAGAGTAAAGTTGAAGTTCATTTCTTCAAAAGTATATGGGGACTAAGTATTCCCAAAGACATTTAAAAAAATTTCACATTTAAATAAGAACAGAAACTGAGATATCCAAAGAGTCTTCGGGCTAGTTTTCAGAAAAGAGTGATCGCTTTCTAAATAAAGCAAGAGGGGAAACTATAATTTCAAAGATAGCCTTTGAGCTAAGTTTTTGAGAACTAATCTCAAATCACATAGGAAGTATGTTTTTAAAAATAAGATCTAATATTATTATATTTTTGGGAGTATATTGAGCACCCATATAGGGGAGAGTTCGGACAACTCACAGCCCCCATAAACCATGTAGCCATAATGGGTAGAAAAGGGTCATACTTTTTAGATGATTCCTTTAGTGTTTTTTTAGCATAGACTAGTGGATCCACTTTGTAGTTCAGTTCCTATGTCCTTGGCAAGGTATATGATACTCTAGCAGCGTGAGGGAAATAGTTGTATCATCATAATAGCTCTTACGTGATGGTTGTCGGTTAGAGAAACTCCCACAAAAGTTATTGTATTCATATATACATAGTTATTTGTATTTTTACATACATTTCAGAGTTATGTTGTATCCTTGCATACACACAGAGTTGACATCATGTTTTTAAACAGTTTGTTTCTTCATATTGCACTTGTTTTAAATTATTTTATATTGAAATGAGTTCAGTCATGTTGAGTTGAGTTGATCCAGGTAAGTTCTTCAGTTTCTTTTAGATTCTTCTCAAGCCTATGTTTTTTTAGCATTCCAACTCGCATACTGGTACATTCAATGTATTGATGCCAGTTGACCTGCATCATCTTATGATATAGACGCAGGTAACTAAGATCAGCATCCAGCGCATCGTTGATCCAGTGAGCAGTTCAGAGTCTGTTGGTGACCCTCCTCACATTCCGGAGGACTCCTTTATTACTTTTAGTTCTTTTCAGTATTTCATTTGTTAGGATGATCAGGGGTCATGTCCCGACATCCATCTCAATTGTTTTAGAGGTTTCATAGACAGTTAGATGTTAGTTCTTTAGTCTTTTCTTTGTCATTATTCCATGTTGAGACTTGAGTTTGCCTTAATGGCCTGCTGAATTTTCTTTTATAACATTCTAGTTTATTATATAAACTTATTTTTGTTGAGTTTAAGTCTTCGGCTGAGTAAGTAAGCCAGACAAGGGGTTCGCTTGGGCCAACAATGGTTCTCGAGTGCCAGTCTCACCCAGGGTGTAGGCTCGGGGCGTGACAAAAAAATTAATCTTATTGATTTGAAATTTGGTAGATTCTTAAGAACGACCTAGTAGGAAATATTTTTTTTATTGTTATATGAGTTTTTTTATCATATTTGGATGTAGGGGTCCCTCCCTTGCTTACAAAGATAAAATAGTAGTGAAGTATTAGTTTCATGTGCAGGCTTGACCTTCCTCAATATCGGATGAAATTAATACAAGTCACTATGTATTTAATCATGAATTTTGATAATCTGTATTAACTCTCCTAAACTGAGTAATATATAATTGGATCAATGTAACTAGGGTGATTTTCACTTGATTTAAACTAACAGTAAACTTTCCATCAGAGTTAGATCTGTACAAGTTTATGAAGTAAATAATCATTCATTGTACACGTGTACTGCATGAGTAGTTCTCCAATATCATCGATTGGCTATTCAAGATGCATGGATTTATATGTATAAATGAGCCATAAATTTTGTCATTACATATTATGATCTATTTAATGCATTATATCTCAAATTTTTAATAGACTTTACGGACTCCCTTACTACTCAAGTATTTCTTTCTATAGAGATAAGATATTAATTTTTTTTAAATGCATTGTATAATTTTATGTTAGAAGATTTTTTTTTTCAGTTTCTAGCTAAATAAGAGATGGATACGTAATGTATTTTTCTTGCAACTCTTCTTTTATTGAGTTTGATAAATATGTTATCTCTTATTGATGTATGGATTTTTTATTAGTATTATCTCTCATGAATTGAATTGTATTAATTTGTCTCATAAGAGAAAATATCTTTTAAATTGAATGAAACTTACATGTACACTAGCGTCTAAGTCATTTATTCTGGATAGTACTCGAGGTTGGTTAAAGGATGAACATAACGGTTCATTGAAAGTGAAGTCACTACCAACATGTGAGTCCTGCTTAGAAAGAAAAATAACTAAGACCTTTCCTCTAAAAAAGAAAATAAAGGCAATGAGTTAGAATTAATTTATTCTGATTTATGCGGTAAATGATCATTCAGGCAAGAGGTGAATTTGAATCTTTTGAGATATTTTGAAGGTTACAAATGATATGATTTTTTTTTATGTTTTGCAAGTCTGAATGTCTTGATAAACTCAAAATTTAAGACAAATGAAAATAACTTCATGAAAAATATATGAAGTCACTGCAATCTCATTGTAGTGATGTATACCTCTCTATAGAGCTAATGAGCCACTTATAAGATAGAATAAATGCATTTTAATTGTCTACACCAGACACTCTATAATAGATTGGTGTAAAAGAGAAAAGAAATAGACTCTTATGAAGATGATAAGATTAATGATTGACTTATTCGTTGTTGTTTTCTTTCTTTTGGGATATGTTGTAAGAACTACATATATATCACATTTGAATTTAATTTCTCTCACATCAGTACATTGGGCAACTATAGGACTAGTGTGGATTTGACGTAAGTCTAATCTGTGGCATGTTTAGATATCTAGAATTGTCCAGCACATGTGCTGAGATGGAGAATTAAATGTGTGTTAAGTGGATATCCAAAATGAATGAAAGAAGGTTTATTTTATGTCGTAAAGAAAATAAGGCAATTGTTAAGAGAAATATCAGATTTCTAGAAAAGGACCACTTAGTAGTGCATGTTCCTAGAAGTAAGCTAGTTTTACTGGAACTAAACAAAGAAATAACAATTTGGTCAGTTGTAAATATAGACGCTCAAGAACATCTAACTGGTAAGTAAGAATTGACGTTCCATTGCATTTAAGTAGTGGGAGAAACATTACTAGGCATAAGAAAACTACTACCTCATGTAGTTAGGATGATGTTGGGCAAAATAAAGAACACTGCATAAAAAAGTTGTTAATATTTCAATACCGAAAGGTTTTGAAGAAAAATATTAAGACTTAAGAACATGAAAGTGTGACTATTGAAGTAGTATTTAGTCATAGTGGGAGAATAATAACGAAGATTGATTGGTTTTGTATGTTTAAGAGGACTTTTATGATAGAACTCTTGAAAAGAAGTAAACTTTTAAAGGGTTTCATGATAGGGCCTCTGAAGATCTAATACAAAATTGATAAGTTACTACGAAGAACTACTAGACGAAGTTGCATAAGAAAACAACTTGGTAAGATCTTTTGATAAGAAATATAAAAGGAATATTTGTGCAAGTTGTAAATGCATTGTTAACATTCTAAGTGGGAGATTGTTAGGGTATATACTATTAATATTATGTTTAGAAATAATATTCTAACTACTTTCATGATTAAATATCTTAGTGAGAGATTTTTAGGGTATATACTATTAACTATGCATTTAGATATAGTACATTATAACAATCGTGATGGTTAAAAGTCTAAGTGGGAGATTGTTGGGATATATATTATTAACCATGTGTTTAGATATATTATTTATTATAAAATAATTAGTTATTCATTTTTAATAGATCATATATTCGTTTATGGTGTCTGTTTACTTATATAGTAGATGATTTAGTGTATAGAGTTTTAGCTTATACAAAGAGGATTAAATCATCAGTTCTTATAAGTACAAAACCTTTTGTTCACAATCTAAGATGAAAATTTGACATGACATCGGTACGATTGTAGCACAATATTATATATAGTTTATCTTGATTATGGGAATGGTATTGTTTCAACTTCTTGTTCTAGTGCATTTTGTATCTATTGAACGGGACCGAGTAAAGATAGTTGTTTTAGACTAACTGACAAAAGCATATTCTCTATACTATTAAATGTACTTATATTCTTAATTCTTATATAGCTATTATGATCTATATATGTTAAATATCGTTTTGATTAATTAAAAGGTGAAATTTTAAGATGGATCAATATGCCTGGTAGATTGGATGATATAGAGACTGATGATATGCCTTTTTGAGAAGCTTATAAGTTTTCATCTTGTCAAACCTTGCAAATGGATTTATTAATCTGACACATAAAATATCTTAATTAAACAGTGTTCTAAAGGAAATTGATCATTGAATTAAACTCATCAGTGATTTAATTTATTGATTAATATATGTGATCTTAACATGAGGAATTACATATGTGTTTAATGGAGAATTTCAAAATATAAATTGAGGAGTGCAATTACAAATTTCTTGTGGAATAATTTGTAATTTATTATGGTAAGAATATTTCAAATTAATTTGGAATTATATCCATATATAACTAGTAAAATTACCCGCACTTCGTGCAGGAATTTAACATCACAGAATTTATAAAATAATACTTAAAACCTAACAGGCATTAAAACTAAAACACTATATTATCTTATATACAAGATTACGTAGTAACAAACATTAATAATGTAAGGGAAAATAAAAATTATTACATCTTATCATTTATCTTTAATAACATAAGAATAAATTATAAATTATAAATTAATGATTGTAAAAATACATGCCAAGATTTGTAATTAAGCAATAGTGTCAGCGAGCCACTCAACATGAGCAAAGTATACAAATATTTAATTGTGAAGAAGAAGAAGAGAAGGTTCAGAATTTTCGTTGTGTTAAAATGAGAGGAAATCCCTCTATTTATAGGCAACAAAGGGTAGTGTGAACAAATATTTATTGTGCCTTATCAGAAAGGCTACAACTATTTGGAAAAGTTTCAACCCTTCAGAAATGTCACAACCTTTCATAAAAGTCATAAATTTTCATAAAAGTCGCAACTCTTCATTAAAGTTGCAACTTTTAAAAGTCACAACTTTTTATAAAAGTAACAACTCTTCATTAAAGTCACAATTTTTCATTAAAGTCGCAACTTTTCATAAAAGTCACAACTTTTCATAAAAGTTACAACTTTTCATGAAAGGAAAGGCTAATTTTGTGATCTATGATAGAAAGCCTTAGTAATTAATTTGTGGTCCCTATAGTGCCCATGTTTAACTAGAACGCATAATCTATTCTAAAAGGAAAGGGAGAAGTATGTGTCTTTTTCTATTCTAAAGAAAAGGAAAAGTACATGTCTTTTTCTATTCTAAGGAAAGGGAGAAGTACATTCCTTCTCTATTCTAAGAAAAGGGAGAAGTACATGTCTTTTTCTATTCTAAGGAAAGTAAGAAGTACGTGCCTTTTTCTATTCAAAGGAAAGAGAGAAGTACATGTCTTTTTCTATTTAAGGAAAGACATGGTGTTTCCTCTCCTGCTTGAACTAAGAAGAAATCTCTATAAATAGGGATTCTTCTAACCCTTGAAAGAGAATAAGTTCTATATACGATACTTGTCTACTAAAGTATTGAGAGTTTAGAAGTAAACTTAGGATCATTGTAAAAGACCACAAAACTGTTGTTCAGTTTGTGGATTCGCTTGAAGGTTCTAGATTGTTGACTAGCTTATGGATTCAGTTGAAGGTATATCAGACACGCTTCAAGAGGTAATTCTTGAACAAAATTTCAGAAAGTTTATGTGCTCTAGCATGATTGTATGTGTTATAGCATAAACTATCTGTTGTAAATTATTTATGTAAGCAATATGATTCTGGTATGCTTCCACTATGCATATAGTTGTCCAACAAGAACACCTTATTTTACTTTACCTGGTTTCAAAAAGAGAGCAGTATAATATTAATATTACAAGTACAGGAGAGGGATCACACAGACAAAATTGGTAACTTTCAGAATCATCATACTGCAAATATTTGAATTTCATAATCAAATATTAAACTATTACAACTATATGAAAGAGTAACACTAATAAAAAGACAATTGTATGGTTTTTCTGGTCCAAAATTTTTGGACCTCTCACTAGGTGAGAACTTGAGAAAGTAATTTGAACATTAAATTTGAAGATCTAGGATCCCAATAAAGTCCAATTTCATCATCAATGCCTAATTCACGATCGTTGAAACATTCGGTGCATGAAAAAGAAAAGTCATCATTGTACTGTTTCCTAAATCAAACGCTTCCACCTTCATACTTCTTAGGAATACTCTCCTCAGTTACATCCCACACATCAACAGGCACACCGTTCCCATTCTCGAAACTTTTGGTCATGTCCAACGTTCAATATCGAAGAAGGTACTCAAACATCTCAACAAATGGAATTACCAGTTTTCATACAATGACCTCGTCATGGGTAATCTTTACCTTTATCTTCCATGGGTTTTCCAGATTGATTTTTGGGGGAGGGCATATATCCCTTGTCTCAATTAGTTCTCGAGTCACTACATGTGGAGTGTTGTTAAGTTTGCAAGCTTCTTCTTTAGCTTTTGATGGAAAGAAATTGTAAAATAAGGTCTTCTTAAGGCTAAGCAATGACTTCAGATCAGATATTGAAGAAACCGTTAAAACATATAATTCCCCAAAAATTATGACACGAACAAAAGAAAGGAGCGCTTCAATTTATAATAGGAAAATCTAAAATGTCACGCCCCGAGCCTACACCCTTGGCGGGACTGGCACTCGAGAACCATTTTTGGCCCCAAGCAAACCCTTGGCCTGACTTACTTACTCAGCGGAAGACTTAAACACAATAATAGACTAACAAGGAACTTGTGAAATAACTTAGAATGTCCTTAAATAAACATTCAAACTTAGCAAAAATGGCAACCTCAAGTCTCAAAACCATAAGCCAATAATAATGTAGGGACAAATGAATTCAACTAACTGATTGTCTGCCTAAAAAGCCTTTAACCAACTGAGATGGATGTCGGAACAGGCCCACGACATCCTAATGAACTAATAATAAAACAGAAAGCAATAAAAGGGACCCTCTGAAAGCAAGGAGGCTCACCACGAGACTCTGAGTGCTCAAACTGGATCAATGAGGAATTAGATGCTGATCCTGACTACCTGCGTCTGCATCATAATAAGATGCAGGCCAACTGGCATCAGTACATTGAATGTACAAGTATGTAAGTTGGAATGCTAAACTTAACATAGGCTTGAAAAGATTCTGAAAGAAACACTTACCTTGGCTCTTCTCAACTCATGAATAACTCAACTCATAATAAATCAATAAGACACATACAATATATATGAAAAGCTTTATAAATCGGTAAAAGAAACTTAGTTCATTAAAGAAAAATGCAATAACAAACTCAACTTTACTCATATAAAAAAGTAATATAGGTTATGTGGGAGATTCTCTAACTGGCAACCACCACTATGAGCCTAAGTGGTGACACAACGTCTTGCCCAAACTACTAGAACTGTCCTATACTTTATCGTCATATAGAACGCTTAACTTAGTGGATCCACTAGCTTAACTTATGTGATCATCTAAAAAGTATGACCCATTAATATCCATGATGGCTACATGGTTTATGGAGACTTGAGTTAATATGAACTCGCATCCCCATATCGATGCTCAATACTACTCCAAAAATATACTTAGCTCATATGTTTTAAAAACAAATTTCTTTCTTTGGTTTGAGATAAATACTCAAAACTTAGCTTAAAAGCTCTCTTGAAATCGATGTTCCCTTTTCTTGCTCAAATGTGAAAACATTTATAAACCCTTTTGGGAATACTTAGTTTCCCTATAGATTTTTGAGAAATGAACTCAACTCTTTACTCTTTGCTTACCTTGAAAACTTAAGTCTTAAAACAAAGTTAAAAGGTTTGCTAAAAACTTTTGAAAACTTTTAAAACTTTACTTTGACTTGCTTCTTAACTTCTAGACTTGACTCTTCACTTCCCTTGACTTTGATCCTAACTTTCCTTGACTTCGATTATGGATTCAAGGTTCATGATGTCATGTTTATGGATGATTTCATGATGTTTAGGTGTACCTTAGAGTGTTGGAGTCAACTAGTAAATATAGGTACATTGCTAAGAAACAAGTATGAAATACTGGGGAAGAAATAGGAAGAACTGGCGACCTTGGTGCTCTGACAGGCGCAGGGCGCCAGAGCACAAACTTCAGAGCTGAAGTTGTGGCGCTCTGGCTGGCGCGTTACCCCAAAGCCCAAAGTTCAAAGGAACTTTTGTGGCGCTCTGGGAGGGGCAGCGCCCCAGCCCCCTTTAGAAAACTCCGAACTTTCTTCTTCGTTTTTCAACTCTAAACCTTCTAATTTCACTTTGTTCATTCCCCAAACACTTAGAATCATTAATACCTTCAATATACAATATATTCAAATCAAAATTTCACCTGGAAACATGAATCAAATCATCAAGAAACTTCAACAACACAACCAACAAGAGTTCAACGAAACTTTCAATAATGTTCATCAAGAACTCAATTTCTAAACTTCAAAGACTTAAATTCGCTGAATTGAATCATGGTTGGTGCGTGGGCAAACTAACATACCTATTTAGGGATCACCCCCGATGAAATCCACAAGTTATCCTTGACGAAATCGACGAATCTTGCTTCCTCTTCTCCTTCCTCCTCTTTTCTCTTTTCTCCAAGCCCTAGCGTGAACTCTCACTTTTCTAAACTGACCAAAATTTGGTTTTACCCCAATTAATATCCTAAAAATGAATTAGAATAATTAGGTAAGGAAAAGACTAAATTACCCTTTAGAATCCGGATTAAACTTTCCTTAATCCAACAGCCCAACTTCCAAAGGGCATAACTTACTCATACAAAGTCGGAATCGCGCAAACTCGGCGGCGTTGGAAAGATCATTCCAAGAGCTTTCGAACCATATCTGGAAGTAAACCTAAATAATCCTGAGCTAGGAGTTATGGCCGTTTGAAGTTGACTAAAACTCTACTTTTCCGAACTTATTAAATTTCCAGATTTTCATTCTTTCCAAAAATGACTATTTTCAATTATTAGCTTCTTCATAATTATTTTAAATGCAAGATGTTACAATATCTCCCCCTTGGGAACATTCATCCTTGAATGAGATTACTCTTACTAGGCTAAGGGTGTAACATCAAGTTTAAACACCCAACAAGCAAATGCAAACAAACAACATGCTCACTCATAATTTAAAGATTACTAAGAAGAGAATTATTACCTTGATCTGCATTTTCTCCGGATTCAAAGAGATATGGATATATTTTCTTCATATCCTCTTCAGCTTCCCAAGTAGCTTCCTCAACAAATTGGTTCCTCCAAAGGTCTTTGACTAATGCTAGCTCTTTTGTTCTGAACTTGCGAACCTGGCGATTTAGAATCTGAACAGGAATCTCCTCATAAGATAAGTTATCCTTGATCTCAATACTTTCAGTTGGTATGATCAATGACGGATCACCCATGCACTTTTTCAACATGGAGATGTGAAACAATGGATGAAACGCAACTAACTCTTGTGGTAGCTCCAACTCATATGCCACTTTGTCAATCCTCTTGGATATTCGGTAAGGTCCGATATACCGGGGACTAAGATTCCCCTTCTTAGCAAACCTCATAACACACTTCATGGGTGAAACTTTTAGATACACCCAATCATCTACTTTAAACTCCAATTCTCTTCTCCTAACATCAGTGTAGGATTTCTAACAACTCTGTGCCATTTTCAACCTCTCTTGAATCACTTTCACCTTCTCCATATGTTGATGAACTAAATCTAGTCTTATCAATCCAGCTTCACCAACTTCAAATCATCCATTAGGAGATCTGCATCTTCTCCCATAAAGAGCTTCATATGGAGTCATTTGCATGCTATAATGATAACTATTATTGTATGCAAATTCAATAAGGGTAGGTGATCATCTCAATTACCTTTGAAATCAATCACACAGGCCCTCAACATATCCTCTAAGGTCTGAATAGTGTGTTCTGCTTGACCATCTTTCTTAGGATGAAAAGTAGTACTCAAGTTCACCTTTGAACCCAAGCCTTTCTGGAATGACTTCCAAAACTGTGCAGTAAATTGTGCACTTCTGTCTGAAATAATAGAGACTGGAACCCCATGAAGTCTTACCACTTCTTGAATATATAATTTAGCATAACCTTCTGCTGAATGGGTAGTCTTTACCGGTAAAAAGTGGGTTGATTTCATCATTCTATCGACAATCACCCAAATAGAATCATACTGTCTGCGAGACCTTTGTAACCCTTTGATGAAGTCGATATTAATCATCTCTCACTTCCATTCCGAAAGTTCTATATTCTGAGCCAACCCACCGGGCCTTTGATGTTCCACTTTAACTTGTTGGCAATTCGGACACTTGGCAACAAACTCTGCAATGCCCTTCTTCATGCTACTCCACCAATAAACTTCTCTCAAATCACGATACATCTTTGTGGAACCCGGATGAATGGAATATCTGGAGGTATGATCTTTCTCCATGATCCTCTCTTAAAGTCCATCTACCATAGGTCCACACAACCTTCCTTGATATCTCAACACACCATATCCCCTTTGTTCAAAAGCTAATACTTTTTGCTTATGAACATTTACCTTCAATTCAAGCAAAATTGGGTCTTAGTCTTGCTTCTCTTTTACTTCTGACACTAATGACGATTCAGCCCCATTCATTACAACTATTACTCCTTCTGTGGAATCCATTAGTCGAACTCCTAAGCGTGCACATCTTTCACCAACTCTCTCTTTTCTCCCTCGACATAGGCGGTACTACCCATAGACAACCTTCTCAATGCATTAACAACAACATTAGCCTCTCCTGGGTGGTAAAGAATACTCATGTCATAATCCTTGAGTAATTCTAACAACCTTCTTTGTCTGAGATTAAGCTTTTTCTTAGTGAACACATATTGAAGGCACTTGTGATCAGAGAATACATCAACATGGACACCATACAAATAATGACGACACATATTCAAGGCAAATACTAAAGCAGCCAACTCTAAGTCATGGGTTGGGTAATTCTTTTCATGAACTTTCAACTGTCAGGAGGCATAAGCTATAACTTTGCCATTCTGCATTAATACACAAATCAAACCAACTCTAGATGCATCACAATATACCACAAAACCTTGAGTACCTTCCGGTAAGGTCAAAACTGGGCAGTAGTCAACCTCTTCTTCAATTCCTGAAAGCTTTTCTCAGAAGCTTCAGACCATTGAAATTTAATTATTTTCTGAGATAACTTGGTCAAAGAAGATGAAATGGATGAGAACCCTTCTACAAACCTTCTATAATAGCCAGCCAAACCCAAGAAACTCCTAAGATCAGTTGGAGATGTAGGTCTAGGCCAACTCTGCACTGCCTCTATCTTCTGAGTATCAACTCTAATTCTATCACCGAAAACTATGTGGCCCAAGAATTCCACTGACTCAAGCCAAAACTCACATTTCGAGAACTTAGCATACAACTCCTTATCTTTCAAAGTCTGAAGAACTATTCTGAGATGACTAGCATGATCCTCTTCATTCCTTGAATAGATTAGTATGTCACCAATGAAGACGATAACAAACATATCTAAATAAGGTTTGAAGACTCTATTCATAAGGTCCATGAGAGCTGCAGGTGCATTAGTTAAACCGAACGACATGACCAGAAACTCATAATGACCATAACGGGTCCTGAATGTTGTCTTGGAAATATGAAACTCCCTTACTTTCAGCTGATGGTAGCCAGATCTAAGGTCGATTTTTATAAAACAAGAAGCACCCTGAAGCTGATCGAAAAGATCATCAATCCTTGGAAGATGATACTTGTTCTTGATGGTAACCTTGTTCAATTGGTGGTAGTCTATACACATCCTAAGGGAACCATCTTTCTTTCTCACAAATAAGACCGGAGCGCCCCAAGGTGAGACACTTGGTCGAATAAACCCTTTCTCTAAAACATCTTTCAATTGCTCTTTAAGCTCTTTCAACTTTGCTGGTGCCATTCTATATGGAGGAATAGAGATAGGATGAGTATCTGGAAGAACATCTATACCGAAGTCTATCTCTCTCTCTCAGGAGGGACTCCGGGTAGATCATCGGGAAAGACTTCTAGAAATTCTTTTAATATAGGAACTAACTGAATATGAGGTATCTCAACACTAGAGTCATTAACTCTGACTAAGTGATAGACACACCCCTTGGAAACTAACTTCCTTGCCTTAAGGTACGAAATGAAATGACCCTTAGGCACTGCTGAACTACTACTCCACTCTATGGCTGGCTCATTTGGAATCTCAAACTTGACAACTCGAGTTTTACAATCAATGGAGGCATAACAAGCATGAAGCCAATCCATACCTAGAATGACATTGAAATCTACCATATCTAGCTCAATTAAATCAGCCATGGTGTCTCTGTGATTGATGGAAATGACACAATCACGATAAAATCGCTCAGCTAAAATAGACTCCCCAATAGGTGTAGAAACACAAAAGGGTTCACAAAGTTTCTCAGGAAGAACATCAAACTTATTTGCAACTTAAGGGGTTACAAAAGATAAACTTGCTCTTGGGTCTAGCAAAGTATAAACATCAAAAGAAAAGACTTTGATCATACCAGATACAACATTTGGAGAGTTCTCTTGCTCTTGACAACTGGTGATTTCATAAAGACGATTTGTTCCTCCACCAGTTCCTGAAGTAGCTCCTCTAGGTGCAGCCCTGTCTGGTGGGGCAACTGTTGAAAATTGGGCCTTATTTCCCTAATTTCCACTACCTTGCCTGTTCTTTGGGCACTCTTTGAAGAATTGACCCTCTTGTCCACACTTGAAGCAACCTGTATGGCCCTCACGACACTTACTTGGGTGGGTTCTACCACACTTAGCACATGCCAGAGCCCAATTACCTCCTTGTGTCACACTACCCTGAGACTGTGCAAGTCAAACCTTGAAGTTCTGCAAATTCTGGTCATTATACCCACCTTTATTTATGGGTGCAGGTGCACTAGCAGATGATGGAGAAGGTCCCTTTTGCTTACCTTTCTGCTACCCAGACTCATTTCCTGTCTTAGCTTTCTTATTTCTGAACTCTTCCCTGTCCCCCAGCTTCTCTTCCTCAACCTGTTGCACATAAACCATCAACCTTGATATGTCCATATCCCCGATTAGCATCGCAGCCCTACCTTACTTACTCGACAGACGATACAGCCCAGCAATAAACAAGCTCATTCTACTCCTCATGTCCGCAACCATCTCAGGAGCATAATGGGATAGTTGGGTGAACTTCAACCCATACTCATGAACACTTAGAGAATCATGTTTAAGTGTGAGGAACTCACGTACCTTGGCCTCTTTCAATTCTCGAGGAAAGAAACGCCCCAAGAAAGCTTCCTCAAAACAGTCCCAACTAGCAGGTGGTGCATCTTCAGCTCTACCCTTTTTCACTAGTCGAACCAAGTCCTAGCAACATTCTTCAGTTGATATGCAGCTAGTTCAACTCGCTCAGTATCTGCCACATGCATAACATCAAATACCTTCTTCAGCTCCTCAATAAAGTTCTCAAGATTGTCAGTAGTACTCGAACCCATGAAACTTGGAGGGTTCATCCTCAACAACTCACGAATCCTTGAAGTGTTAGCTCCTTCCTGTCGAGCTCCCCTTTGCCGACCAACCTGGTTAGTCACAGCTTGAGTCAGCATCCTAATTGCATCTCTGCACTCAGCATTAGTAACTTGCCCTTGAGGTTGCACTTCAAGTGCATTAGGTAACTCTTACTCCTCAACATTACGACTAGCAGGACGTCCTCTGACAGCTCTTCATGGAGGCATGAATATCTGAAAAACACGCGCAAGTACGAATTAGAGGGAAACTTTTTAGAGATAACTCTAACGCACGAAATGAGTGTGAAAGAAGTGAAAGAATTACTAAATGTTGCAGCCTCATAATTATAGATGTGGCGCGCTTCACACCGATAACCAGGACTCTACAGCCATAGCTTCATGCACTCCCTAGGACTCTTGAACTTTGTGCTCTGATACAAAGTTTGTTACGCCCTGAGCCTACACCCTAGGCGGGACTGGCACTCGAGAACCATTGTTGGCCCCAAGCGAACCCTTGGCCTGACTTACTTACTCAGAATGTCTATAAATAAACATTCAAACTTAGCCAAACAGGCAACGTCAAGTTTCAAAAACATAAGCCAATAATAAAGTAGTGACAAATGAATTTAACTAACTGATTTTATGCCTATGAAGCCACTAAACAACTGAGATAGATGTAGGGACAGGCCCACGACATCCTAATGAATTAATAATAAAACTAAAAGTAATAAAAGGGACCCTCCGGAAGCAAGGAGGCTCTCCACGAGACTCTGAGTGCTCAAACTGGATCAACGAGGCGCTGGATGCTGATCTTGATTACATGCGTCTGCATCATAATAAAATATAGGCCAACTGGCATCAGTACATTGAATGTACGAGTATGCGAGTTGGAATGCTAAACATAATATAGGCTTGAAAAGATTCTGAAAGAAACACTTACCTTGGATCTTCTCAACTCATGAATAACTCAGCTCAAAATAAAGCAATAAGACACATGCAATATATGAAAAGCTTTATAAAACGGTAAAATCAACTTAGTTCATTAAACAAAAATACAATAACAAACTCAACTTTACTCATATAAAAAAGTAATATAGTTTATGTGGGAGATTCTCTAACCGACAACCACCACTATGAGCCTAAGTGGTGACACAACGTCTTGCCCAAACTACTAGAACTGTCCTATACTTTATCGTCATATAGAACGCTTAACTTAGTGGATCCACTAGCTTAACTTATGTGATCATCTAAAAAGTATGACCCATTAATATCCATGATGGCTACATGGTTTATGGAGACTTGAGTTAATATGAACTCGCATCCCCATATCGATGCTCAATACTACTCCCAAAAATATACTTAGCTCATATGTTTTAAAAACAAACTTCTTTCTTTGGTTTGAGATAATTACTCAAAATTTAGCTTAAAAGCTTTGTTGGAATCCATGTTCCCTTTTTTTGCTCAAATGTGAAAACATTTATAAACTCTTTGGGAATACTTAGTTCCCCTATAGCTTTTTGAGAAATGAACTCAACTCTTTACTCTTTGCTTAACTTGAAAACTTAAGTCATAAAACAAAACTAAAACGTTTGCTAAAGACTTTTGAAAACTTTAAAAACTTTACTTTGACTTGATTCTTAACTTCTAGACTTGACTCTTAACTTCCCTTGACTTTGATCCTAACTTTCCTTGAATTGGATTATGGATTCAAGGTTCATGATGTCATGTTTAAGGATGATTTCATGATGTTTAGATGTACCTTAGAGTATTGGAATCAACTAGAAAGTATAGGTACATTGCTAAGAAACAAGTACGAAAGACTGGGAAGAAATGGGAAGAACTGGCGACCTTGGTGCTCTGAGAGGCGCGGGGCGCCAGAGCACAAACTTCCGAGCTGAAGTTGTGGTGCTCTGGCTGGCGCGTCACCCCAAAACCCAAAGTTCAAAGGAACTTTTGTGGCGCTCTGGGAGGCGCGGCGCCCCAGGCCCATCCCTAGAAAACCCAGAACTTTCTTCTTCGTTTTTCAACTCTAAACTCTCTAATTTCACTTTGTTCTTTCCCCAAACACTTAGAATCATTAATACCCTCAATATACAATATATTAAAATCAAAATTTCACCTGGAAACGTGAATCAAATCATCAAGAAACTTCAACAACACAACCCACAAGAATTCAACGAAACTTTCAACAATGTTAATCAAGAACTCAATTTCTAAACTTCAAAGACTTAAATTCGCTGAATTGAATCATGGTTGGCGCGTGGGCGAACTAACCCAATGCTATGTGATATCACATACCTATTTAGGGATCACCCCTGATGAAATCCACAAGTTATCCTTGACGAAATCGACGAATCTTGCTTCCTCTTCTCCTTCCTCCTCTTTTCTCTTTTCTCCAAGCCCTAGCGTGAACTCTCACTTTTCTAAACTGACCAAAATTTGGTTTTACCCCAATTAATATCCTAAAAATGAATTAGAATAATTAGGTAAGGAAAAGACTAAATTACCCTTCTAGAATCCGGATTAAACTTTCCTTAACCCAACAGCCCAACTTCCAAAAGACATAACTTACTCATACAAACTAGGAATCGCGGAAACTCGGCGGCGTTGAAAAGATCATTCCAACAGCTTTCCAACCATATCTGGAAGTACACCTAACTCATCATGAGCTCGGAGTTATTTCCGTTTGAAGTTGACCAAAACTCAACTTTTCCTAACTTAAACAAATTTCCAGATTTTCATTCTTTCCAAAAATGACTATTTCCAATTATTAGCTTCTTTCTAGTAATTTATATTACTCCCTCTGTCCCAATTTACATGACACATTTCGCTTTTCGAGAGTCAAACATTTTAAGTTTGACCGAGAATTTGCTCACGAAATCTTCAAATTTTTTAAAATGAAATTTATATATTTGTAAACTACATTAAATGTACTGTAAGTCTCAATAATTGATAATTCAAAATATTTAAAAGATATATGAAAATTTACGGTCAAAGATAGACTTATTTGAATCTCAAAATCCGAAATGTGTCACATAAATTGGGACAGAGGGAGTAGTAAATATGGGCCAAACTGTATATGTTATTATTCAAATTAAAGACTTAGCCCGTTAACCACCAACTAAATAAATTAATTATTTAATCAAAATATGCGTCAACTAAATAACCGTATTTATCGAATAGTTCAAAATTCTCAACCAACTTCACAAACTGATCAAAAATGACTTGGGCAACTATCGAGATGGGTAAAACAGTCATTTTATAAAAAATTTGAAAAATGACTTTCCGGGTCATTACAAAAAGATAATCAAAATAACATTCAAATGTCATTCGAAGCATTATAAAAACTCGAGGGCTGAAATTTTGATAAATTTTGAGGGGTTTTCCTATATATTTTAAAACGTTGGAGCCCCTGATGGTTGGTTAACTTTGCACATTTTCTTAAAAAATTGTACAATGGAGTTCATCTCCATTAAACGGCTTCATTAGAGGGTAGATTGTTAAGGATAATACTACATGTTGTTATGAACATTATATGTAACGGTAAGTCATAAAATTCTCTTTTTTTCTTATATTAAGTTTACTGAATTATGTGTTAATTTTTCAATAATTACAAAAGCATCAGAAGGTCAATTTTTTGGCGTCAGTTTATAACATGTCACTCACTACACCAACGCTTTGCCATTCTGTATATTTTTACGTAGAAAAATAAATAAATAAGCACACCATATAAAAAGTTTGACAACCCATTTAAAAGATTAATAAAATAACATCTAAATGCCATTTTAAGCAGTTTAAAAACTTGAGGGCTAAAAATTTAATACATATTTTAACACATGGAGACTTTGATGGTTAATTTTCATTTTTTTTTAAATTGTACTTCTTAAATATTAACTTTACATCTTTTTTTTTTCAAATAAAATATAAATAAATAATACACGTGGACTACATCTATTTTTAACTGGTCTCCACTAAGTGTAGAATTATTACGACATTAGTAGGTAAAATTATTAGTGAGTTTAATTTAAACACTTTGAATTATGATTCGTTCGCTTATACACATGAGAAATTATTTCTTTTATATATTTTCAACAAAAATTTAGAAAAAAATTATATGCATATTCTCAAGCTAACCATCATAAAAGTTCTTCAAAATTTGAATTAAAAAGATCTAATAGAACACTTGATTATGCATGTGTTGATGCTTAATTGGAATAAGTTAAAATCTAAATGTCTAAATAAAACAACCAAACAATTTCTATTTCTTCTTCTTTTATATTTTTCATGTCCTTTGATAATCTCACTGTTGTTTATTTTTTTGGTTGTTTATGATTTTGTGAACAATGACTAACAATGGCAGAAAAAGAAGGAGAGCCTGCTCTCAAACCTATTGGTAAACAACTAGTTTTTATTCTATCTTTTTAAATTCTGGATGTGACTATAGATCTGAAGATAGGGACAAAGTTAGATAGGGTCGAGAGGTTTCATCTAAATTCCTTTTGTTGAAAAATTACATTGTTTATATACATGGTTAAAGTTATTGTATGTATATATAATAGATGTTGAACCCTCTTCGACGAAAAAATTACATTGTTTACATGCATGGTTAAAACTATTTTTTATATATATAGTAGATGTTATTGTTTCTATATGATTCAAACTACTTTCAGGAAAATTTTGAATCTATCATTGATATACAAACTTTCCATTGTAACTCAGACCCCTAGCGACTATTGTTGAGTTGTTAATTCATTTAATATTCGTTTATAACAATAAATAAACCAGAAATGTTACTCCATATATCCCAGTAATTGACTGTAACAGGAAACACAGTTTAAGATGTTAGGACATTTTTTTTATGCTTCTTAGAAATTTAAGATGTTAAATTTTGAAAAAAGGGATTGCTCTGATGGTAAGTACATCCCCTCCAACTGTGATATCCATGAGCTTGCCATGCTTCAGTTGTCGTAAATAGGGATCCATTATTGATTTTGCTTGTTAACCATGTTTTAACTATGTGTTATTCAATCATTCTTCTGCTACTTAAATAATGTTATTGACGAGTACTCGATATGTCTAACCTTGACTAGTCTCGCTCGATACCAATTCAACAAAATCAAATGGAAAATATGATGTACCATCTTTCAAATGTTAAGATTTTCATATACAAGTGTGATTTGGGTCATTTTATTTTAATTGGCCATAATTGTTACTGGAATTGTTCTCTTCCTGATATGCATATTGTCATTAATTGACTAGGTGATTCGGGCATATTAAAAGTACCTCATCCTTTGAAGGTGAAACTTTAGCAAGGTATTCATTCTTTCACTATTGATCTCTTTTACAGCTTCAACATGAAAATATAATTTTGGTGCCAATTGTTATGATTTTCTAACATTTTTGAGCAATAGACACAAAATAGAATGTAAAAGTTGAAGTACCATCTTCCAAATGTTAGACTTTCATATAAACTGTGATTTTGGTCATGTTTTTTCGTGGTTGGTCTTAATTATTATTAGAGTTTTTCTCTTCCTGATATGCATATCGTCATTAATTGCCTAGGTGATTTGAGCGAAGTGAAAGCACCTCATCTTTTGAAGGTGAAACTTGTGCAAGGTATTCTTTTATTCCTGATTCTCTCTTACAACTTCAACATGAATATATAATTTTGGTGTCAATTGTTATGATTTTCTAACTCTTTTTAGCTATAGACACAAAATCGAATGTAAAAGTTGAAGTACCACCTTTCATATGTGAGACTTTCATATAAAGTGTGTTTTTGGTCATGTTTTTTTGTGGTTGGTCTTAATTATTACTAGAGTTTTTCTCTTCCTGATATGCATATTAGCAATAATTGCTTAGGTGATTCAAGCGAAGTGAAAACACCTCATCCTTTGAAGGTGAAACTTGAGCAAGGTATTCTTTCATTCTTGATTCTCTTTTACCTCTTCAACATGAAAATATAATTTTGGTGCCAACTGTTATAATTTTCTAACTTTTTTGAGCTATAGACATAAAATCGAATGTAAAAGTTGAATTATCATCTTTCAAATGTTAGAGTTTCATATAAAGTGTGATTTTGGCCATGTTTTTTCGTGGTTGGTCTTAATTATTACTGGAGTTTTTCTCTTCCTAATATGCATATTGCCATTAATTGCCTAGGTGATTCGAGTGAAGTGAAAGCATCTTATCCTTTGAAGGTGAAACTAGAGCAAGGTATTCTTTCATTCCTGATTCTCTTTTACATGTTCAACATGAAAATGTAATTTTGGTACCAATTGTTATGATTTTCTAACATTTTTGAGCTATAGACACAAAATTGAATGTAAAGTTGAAGTACCATATTTCAAAGGTTAAACTTTCATATACAAGTGTGATTTTTGTCATGTTCTTTCATTATTGGCCGTAATTATTTCTGGAGTTGTTCTCTTCCTGATATGTATATTGTTATTAATTTCCTAGGTGATTCAGGCAAAGCGAAAGCACCTGATTCTTTGGAGCTGAGACTCGAGCAAGGTTTTCTTCCACTCATGATTCTCTTTTACAGCTTCAACATGAAATAATAATTACTTCTAACGTAAAGTTTTTGTTCCAATTGTTGTGATTTTCTTCTTTTTCTATCTTTTTTGAGCTATAGACACATTGTTTTACTCTTGCTCCTTTGGCTTCAGAATTTTTAAGCAAGATAGGAGAAATAAGAACAAATAATTTGTTAAGCCACCAGTACTACAAGAAAAATGTGAATTACATGGGGATTTTTATAGGGATTTGTATGATAATCCATAGGAAACTTTTTAGGGATATTCTCCCCAGTTACATCCCACATGTCAACAAACACCTTGCAGCCATTCTCCAAACTTTGGCCACATCCAAAGTTCAGTAACAAAGGATGTACTCAAACATCTCAAAAAATGGAATCATCAGCATTCCTACAATGATCTAGTCATGGGTAATCTTTTTCTTGATCTGCCATGGATTTTTTACAGATCGATTCTTGGGGTAGGGTAGAAGTCCCTTATCTCCACCAAATCTCGAGTCACTTCATGTGGTGTGTTGTTAATTTTGCAAGCTTCTGCTTCAACTTTTGAGGGAAAGAAATTGTAAAAGAATGTATTCATCATGGTAAGCAAAGGCCTCTGATCAGACATTGAAGAAGGTGAGGATGAAACGAGAGAGGCACAACACTTTATAAAGACAAAAAATAAGTTTTCTATTCCAACTTTGAGCGGGAATCAGAGAAAGTTATTACTATTTTAAAATTTTAAACTTGTTTATTAAGGGACTTTCAGAGAAGAGTTATAAAATAGGATAAATATGCCATTTGGCATATAAATTCGGGATAATAATTTCGAGATTGTTATTGTACCTAAAGTGTGGACAAAAATAAGAGTTTAACTAATATCCATCGACGGTGTAAAAAATTTTACACGGTCAAGTAACTAAATAGGAAAATATCCAACTTTTTGGTCCTAATTTTTGAATAATTTACACAAATGTCAACCAATCCTTTTTTTGCAAATAGAAGTACAAAAATCAGACAAAAAATTGAGAAAATAATTTTGACCTCTTGACCAAAATATAGGTCTAATTCGTGAATCACGAACCTTAGAAAATAATTTGAAAATTAACTTTGATAAATAAGGATACCACTATAGCCCAATATCATAACCAACACCCAATTGCAATCCTTGATCGATTTCCCGATGGATAGAGAATAGTCATCATTACTCAACTTCCTAAAAGTAAAATTTTTATGTTCATACTTCTTGTCATGCCCCGAGCTACCCCCGAGATGCGGACATGGGACCTAGGACCACAAGTGATCCAAAGCTAACCTTACTGGCATGATCATGAGCATACTAAAGATAATAAATTGATGCGGAAACTAAAATCATAAACAAAATGAAAAGATGGGAAATACCTATATACTATAACTAAGAAAAATGATAACTGATGAGTTTAATACAAAGAAGTTATTAACCCAATACTAAGTTGAATATAACTATGTCTGAAATAAGCCTCTAAACTGACTAGAAATGTTGGGACATGCCCCAACTAGGTCTAGAAAAACTGAAACTAAAGACTAAAAGCGATAAAGATAAACATGTCACTAGTCCTCGAAGAATGAGGACTCACCACTGCTGCTAAACTGAAGATCGGGAATTGATCTAAGCGTGATCTGGATACTGAGAACCTGAACCTACATCACGAGAAGATGTAGCGCACGTATGCGTCAGTACTTGAAAGGTACTGAACATACATGATAGAATAAAGCTGAAATAACATCATAATTGAACAAAACAAATAAGCAATGACATAATCTGATCATGATATAAATACTGAATGCTGATATAACTGAATGCAGTGACCAATTTATAACATGCTGACTGAATACTGAATGAACTGTAAATGTGGTCAATGCAATAGAGTCTGACTGAACTGTGGGAGCTACTAATAACCGATAATAAAACCACATGAGCTAAATGTGGAGTC